>CM053030.1:11979577-12101653 GCA_028564925.1 Lithobates sylvaticus
AAGGGGTGGGCAGGAGGGGCGGTGACAAGGGGTGGGCAGGAGGGGCAGAGACAAGGGGTGGGCAGGAGGGGCGGTGACAAGTGGTGGGCAGGAGGGGCGGTGACAAACGGTGGGCAGGAGGGGTGGAGACAAGGATTGCATTTTTACAAGACAAAATCTGATACATGATGTATTACTTTGTTACATAATGAAGTCATTGATGAATAAACAGGCCCATAGCAGTAATGTGAAAATTGCTCGGCGGTGTTACCGGTTCACACCGTAACATTTTTATTCCATGTTACCAAATGCCCGCATGTATAATGTACTCGGCACCACAGCGGCTGTGTGTGTAGATGTGAATAGTTTGCATGTTTTGTTACTTTTGCTTTGTTGCCCTAATAAAGAAGTTTTGTTTGTTGGACTCGGTTAATATTTTTGTAACGTTAAGGTTTGTCAGGCTGGGAGAGGCGGGTGAGAGGGGTTGGGTGTAGCTGTAATTCCAGGACAGAGGAGGGGGGGGCAGGGTGTGTGCGGCGCTGGGCGTACCGTGCCTGCAGCACTACGCATTCACTAAGTGTGTCACCGACCCGGAGAGGAAGGAGGACTATGTATAGAACGAGGTGAGCCGCCATCTGATACATTGACCTGTATGGACTTCTGCATTCGCTCTGTCTGTCTGTCTGTCTGTCTGTATATACGGTGAGCCGGCTGTATACGGCTTGTATACCTGGTATTATTCATTATTGTATTTATATAGCGCTGACAATTTACACAGCACTTCTGTATTGTGCATTCACATCAGTCCCTGAACCCGAGGAGCTTACAATCTAAGGTCCCCAACTCCCAGTTATTATTATACTGTATATAATGTATGATTACAGAGGGGGGCAGGGAGGGGGGCAGACACACGGACACGTGAATGGGAGGCCTTGTTATGGCATGTGAGAGTGTGCCCCTGGACTGCTGTGGTATGCTGGTAGCACCTGCTGGGACTTGTAGTTCTCGATCTGCTAGAAGGGCAGAGATTAGAGTGTTGCCGTTTTCATGTATTTCTGCATAAAGTTTCTTCCTCAATAAGTTTGTTTTGATCAGCTTTGATTTGCTGGACTGCAGGCGAGCAGCTGAATTGTTTTTACTTGTTTTTGTACTATTTGTACTACCAAAAGTGTGCCAGTTCTAGAATAGGAAAGGTTGGCAACATGACAAACAATGCCAAAGAAGTGTCTTAGCAGGCAGTATGTACAGGAGAGGAGTGTGGAGGGTATGACAGTGGGCATTATGTACAGGAGAGGAATGTGGAGGGTATGACAGTGGGCAGTATGTACAGGAGAAGAGTGTGGAGGGTATGATGGGGGCAGTATGTACAGGAGAGGAGTGTGGAGGGTATGACGGTGGGCAGTATGTACAGGAGAAGAGTGTGGAGGGTATGATGGGGGCAGTATGTACAGGAGAGGAGTGTGGAGGGTATGATGGGGGCAGTATGTACAGGAGAGGAATGTGGAGGGTATGATGGGGGCAGTATGTACAGGAGAGGAGTGTGGAGGGTATGATGGGGGCAGTATGTACAGCAGAGGAGTGTGGAGGGTATGACAGTGGGAAGTATGTACAGGAGAGGAGTGTGGAGGGTATGACAGTGGGAAGTATGTACAGGAGAGGAGTGTGGAGGGTATGACAGTGGGCAGTATGTACAGGAGAGGAGTGTGCAGGGTATGACAGTGAGTAGTATGTACAGGAGAGGAGTGTGGAGGGTATGACAGTGGGCAGTATGTACAGGAGATGAGTGTGGAGGGTATGACAGTGGGCAGTATGTAGAGGAGAGGAGTGTGGAGGGTATGACAGTGGGCAGTATGTACAGGAGAAAAGTGCGGTGGGTATGACGGTGGGCAGTGTGTACATGTATGGTCACATGCATACAGGTGAATGACAGAGGTGGAGAAATGTGCCCCATAATGCATTTGGCATCCTTTTAGAAAATTTAGTAGGAGTGTGGAGGGTATGACAGTGGGCAATATGTACAGGGGAGGAGTGTGGGGGGTACGACAGTGGGCAGTATGTATAGGAGAGGAGTGCGAAGGGTATGACGGTGGGCAGTGTGTACAGGAGAGGAGTGCGGAGGCTATGACGATGGGCAGTGTGTACAGGAGAGGTGTGCGGAGGGTATGACAGTGGGCAGTATGTACAGGAGAGGAGTGCGGTGGGTATGACAGTGGGCAGTATGTACAGGAGAGAAATGTGGAGGGTATGACAGTGGGCAGTATGTACAGGGGAAAAATTGGAGGGTATGACAGTGGGCAGTATGTACAGGAGAGGAATGCAGATGGTATGACAGTGGGCAGTATGTACAGGAGAGGAGTGTGGAGGGTATGACAGTGGGCAGTATGTACAAGAGAGGAGTGTGGGGGGTGTAACAATGGGCAGTATGTATGGGAGAGAAGTGTGGAGGGTATGACAGTGGGCAGTATGTACAGGATAGAAGTGTGGAAAGCATGACAGTGGGTAGTATGTACAGGAGAGGAGTGTGGAGAGTATGACAGTGGGCAGTATGTACAGGACAGGAGTATGGAGGGTATGACAGTGGGCAGTATGTACAGGATAGAAGTGTGGAAAGCATGACAGTGGGTAGTATGTACAGGAGAGGAGTGTGGAGGGTATGACAGTGGGTAGTATGTACAGGAGAGGAGTGTGGAGGGTATGACAGTGGGTAGTATGGAGAGGAGTGTGGAGGGTATGACAGTGGGAAGTATGTACAGGACAGGAGTGTGGAGGGTATGACAGTGGGCAGTATGTACAGGAGAGGAGTGTGGAGGGTATGACAGTGGGCAGTATGTACAGGATAGAAGTGTGGAAAGCATGACAGTGGGTAGTATGTACAGGAGAGGAGTGCGGAGGGTATGACAGTGGGTAGTATGTACAGAAGAGGAGTGTGGAGGGTATGACAGTGGGCAGTATGTACAGGAGAGGAGTGTGGAGGGTACGACAGTGGGCAGTATGTACCGGAGAGAAGCACGGAGGGTATGACGGTGGACAGTGTGTACATGTATGGTCACATGCATACAGGTGAATGACAGAGGTGGAGAAATGTGCCCCACAATGCATTTGGCACCCTTTTAGAAAATTGAGTCATTGTAAAGACGCAGCATGGCAGTCAAGCTCTTCACACACAGGGGGGGGGGAGGGGGAAGAGTAAAAGATAAAATCAAATGGAAATGGATTATTCTGGGGCAGCGGAGGTGGAGAGGATCGCCTCAGCGGCTCATAGACTGTGAAGGTGATCGGGGAGGAAATCTGAAACTGGAACAGGAGACGCGTGTCGGTGAGGACAAGGGAAGGGCAGAGCGGCTCCAAATAATATATAGAGTATACAATTGTGACACAAGTTACATTGTAAATTAAATGTTATTACAAATGACCTTTCCGTTTCAATCTGCAGCCGCTGTGACTTTCTGTAAAATGCAATATGGCCACCTGGAGACGCTCTGTACACAGATGGTGTACATACCCCGCACCCCGGAAATGTCATTTCCTGCTTGTGTGATTGGCTCACTGATTTTCCCAGAAGTCTGCATTAAGATACAAGTCAGATTTTGGGCATCCCCTGCAACAGAAATTGTATTTTGTTTATGAGATCCTCCCAAAGGGAAATGCCATCCAAAGGGACACAGACCCTGCCACTTTCCTCATTAGCACCCTGCAAGTGCAGCAGCTGATTGACAATTAGAAAGTCACTCCCATTCACATTGCACATGGACACAGAGAAACAACATCTCTATGACTCTCAGAGGCCCGGGTGCAACCTTATGACGTCACGCCCGGCCTGGCAGCCTGGAGGAGAGATTGGGGGTCTTATTGACCCCACATCTCCCCATAAAGAGGACCTGTCACCCCTTATTTCTATTACAAGATCTCCCCATAAAGAGGACCTGTCACCCTTATTTCTATTACAAGATCTCTCCATAAAGAGGACCTGTCACCCCTTATTTCTATTACAAGATCTCCCCATAAAGAGGACCTGTCACCCCTTATTTCTATGACAAGATCTCTCCATTAAGAGGACCTGTCACCCCTTATTTATATTACAAGATCTCCCCATAAAGAGGACCTGTCACCCCTTATTTATATTACAAGATCTCTCCATAAAGAGGACCTGTCACCCCTTATTTCTATTACAAGATCTCTCCATAAAGAGGACCTGTCACCCCTTATTTATATTACAAGATCTCTCCATAAAGAGGACCTGTCACCCCTTATTTCTATTACAAGATCTCTCCATAAAGAGGACCTGTCACCCCTTATTTCTATTACAAGATCTCCCCATAAAGAGGACCTGTCATCCTTTATTTCTATTACAAGATCTCTCCATAAAGAGGACCTGTCACCCCTTATTTCTATTACAAGATCTCTCCATAAAGAGGACCTGTCATGCCCTATTTCTATTACAAGGGATGTTTGCATTTCTTGTAATAGGAATAAAAGTGATCCAAAAAAAAAAAAATTTTTTTAAAGGGAAAGTGTAAAAATCAAAAAATGAAATGAAAATAAACATTAGAAATTTTTTTTTTTTTTTTAAAAGCGCCCCCATCCCCGCGAGCTCGCACGCAGAAGCAAGCGCATATGTATGTTGCGCCCACATATGTAAACGGCGTTCAAATCACATATGTGAGTTATCGCCACGATCGTTAGAGCGAGATCAATAATTCTATACCAGCTGTAAACGGGTAACCTGTAAAAAAATTTTAAGCGTTGCCTATGGTGATTTTTGAGTACCAAATTTTGGCACCATTCCACAAGCGTGCACAATTTTCAAGTGTGACATGTTAGGCATCAATCATCATCTTTCAGATTATACAAAAAAACTGGGCTAACTTTACTGTTTTTTTTTTTTTTTTATTCCTTAAAACTGTTTTTTTTTTTTCAAAAATAAAGGGCGTTTGGAAAATTGCTGCGCAAATACCATGTGACATAAAAAGTAACAACTGCCATTTTATTCCCTAGGGTCTATGCTAAAAAACATATATCATTTTTGGGGGTTCTGAGTAATTCTCTAGCAAAAAAATGATGATTTTTACATGTAGCAGAGAAGTGACAAAATTGGTCGGATGGGAAGTGGTTATTGTCACTATTGATGTCAGTGTGTCAGTGTACCCGCCCCCCCCCCACACCCAGCCAGTGTCAGTTAGTGTCGGATTGTCCACCACCCTCACCGCCCTATCACAGTCCCACTATAAGTTTCTGATCACCGCTGTTACTAGTATAAAGAAAAACAAATTCCAGTATCTACACCAGATCCATAACTTTCACCCAAAACCAAAAATTTAATTTACAGCAAATAGTAAAAAATTTATTTTTTTTCAAAATTTTCTGTCTTTTTTTTTTGTTTTTTAGTTTATATAATAAAAAAAAATGTAGAGTTGATCTAATACCACCAAAAGAAAGCTCTATTTGTGTGAAAAAAAGGGAAAAAAATGATTTGGGTACAGCGCTGCATGACCGCGCAATCGCCAGTTAAATTAGCACAGTGCTGAATACCAAAAAAATTCCTTGGTCATTTTTTTCTTTAGTCCTGAACTTAATAATAAAAGAAGAAAATAGACAAAAAAATGTATACAGATTTAGTTTAGACTTGGACTTGATCAATCGAGTACCCACAGTCATGGATACACCCATGCGCACTGGCAGGTTGGTGCTTGCTCTGCTGGCATGCACATGAGCAGCTGCAAGAGCCTGCATGGGAATGTACACATGTGAATACTTGCCAGTACGCAAGGACAGAGAAGTCAGGAACCAGACGGGTACTGAGTCAGCAGTAATCCAGTTCTGCTCGGTCTGTAGAGCATTAACAACATTACCAAGATTTAGTAGGTTACTGTTTTGACCCCTAATATTTGCTGTACACGTTGGGATTTAACCCTTGGGTACTTCTGTGGATAGGCAGTTGGCTAAATGATAGATATCAGAGTGTGGTTGTCAATGAGGTCCTGTTTCCTCCTATATAAATCTTTATATCACTAGAGGGATCACCAGCGGGAGGAAGGAGGTCCTGATTCCTCTATATAGATCTTTATATCAATAGAGGGGTCACCAGCAGGAGGAAGGAGGTCCTGATTCCTCCATATAGATCTTTATATCACTAGAGGGGTCACCAGCAGGAGGAAGGAGGTCCTGATTCCTCTATATAGATCTTTATGTCACTAGAGGGGTCACCAGCAGGAGGAAGGAGGTCCTGATTCCTCTATATAGATCTTTATATCACTAGAGGGATCACCAGCAGGAGGGAGGAGGTCCTGATTCCTCTATATAGATCTTTATGTCACTAGAGGGATCACCAGCAGGAGGGAGGAGGTCCTGATTCCTCTATATAGATCTTTATATCACTAGAGGGATCACCAGCAGGAGGAGGAGGTCCTGATTCCTCTATATAGATCTTTATATCACTAGAGGGGTCACCAGCAGGAGGAAGGAGGTCCTGATTCCTCTATATGGATCTTTATATCACTAGAGGGATCACCAGTAGGAGGAAGGAGGTCCTGGTTCCTCTATATAGATCTTTATATCACTAGAGGGGTCACCAGCAGGAGGAAGGAGGTCCTGATTCCTCTATATAGATCTTTATATCACTAGAGGGGTCACCAGCGGGAGGAAGAAGGTCCTGATTCCTCTATATAGATCTTTATATCACTAGAGGGGTCACCAGCGGGAGGAAGGAGGTCCTGATTCCTCTATATAGATCTTTATATCACTAGAGGGGTCACCAGCAGGAGGAAGGAGGTCCTGATTCCTCTATATAGGTCTTTATATCAATAGAGGGACCACCAGATGGAGGAAGGGGGTCCTGATTCCTCTATATAGATCTTTATATCACTAGAGGGACCACCAGCAGGAGGAAGAAGGTTGTGATTCCTCTATATAGATCTTTATATCACTAGAGGGGGTCACCAGCAGGAGGAAGAAGGTTGTGATTCCTCTATATAGGTCTTTATATCAATAGAGGGACCACCAGATGGAGGAAGGAGGTCCTGATTCCTCCATATATAGATCTTTATATCACTAGAGGGACCACCAGCAGGAGGAAGGAGGTCCTGATTCCTCTATATAGATCTTTATATCACTAGAGGGATCACCAGCAGGAGGAAGGAGGTCCTGATTCCTCTATATAGATCTTCATATCACTAGAGGGACCACCAGCAGGAGGAAGAAGGTTGTGATTCCTCTATATAGATATTTATATAACTAGAGGGATCACCAGCAGGAGGAAGGAGGTCCTGATTCCTGTATAGATCTTTATATCACTAGAGGGGTCACCAGCAGGAGGAAGGAGGTCCTGATTCCTCTATATAGATCTTTAAATCACTAGAAGGATCACCAGCAGGAGGAAGGAGGTCCTGATTCCTCTATATAGATCTTCATATCACTAGAGGGGTCACCAGCAGGAGGAAGGGGGTCCTGATTCTTCTATATAGATCTTTATATCACTAGAGGGGTCACCAGCAGGAGGAAGGAGGTCCTGATTCCTCTATATAGATCTTTATATCACTAGAGGGATCACCAGTAGGAGGAAGGAGGTCCTGATTCTTCTATATAGATCTTTATATCACAAGAGGGGTCACCAGCAGGAGGAAGGAGGTCCTGATTCCTCTATATAGATCTTTATATCACTAGAGGGATCACCAGTAGGAGGAAGGAGGTCCTGATTCTTCTATATAGGTCTTTATATCACTAGAGGGATCACCAGCAGGAGGAAGGAGGTCCTGATTCCTCTATATAGATATTTAGTTAGACCTCATTAAGAATATGGTGTCCAGTTCTGGAGACCTCACTTGCAAAAACATAAAGATGAAATAAGTTCAGAGATGGGTAACAAAAAATGATGAAAGATCTGAAGGATAAAACACATCAGGAAAGACTGCAGGAACTTAATATGTACAAGGGAAAGGATGGACCTTTTAAACCCTCGAAGGGTGTGAATAAGGTTTAGGGGGGGGGGGGGGGGGGCAGTATGTATGACGCTAAACTCCAAGAACACGTCGACATGACCTTAAATTAGAGGAGGAAAGTTCAACACTAACCTTAGAAAGTGTTTTTTACAGAAAGAGTAGTTGATGCTCGGAATAGACCTCCAGAAGAGGTAAGGTGACAGTCAACAGTAAGTGAATTTGAACATTGCCCCTGCAAAAGGGGCAAACTTTATGGACCATTGGGACTTTTTTTTTTTGCCATCACTCTTCTATGTTAATCCAGTTCTCAGTCTGTAGGCCACATAATATTAACAAGCTCCTTTTAAAATACTGTATTTTTTGTCCCTGACCAACCCTCTCCTGAGTCAGCGGCTGTGACTAAGAACTGTGGCAATGTAAGTGAATGAGAGTTGCTGCTGTTGTTTTTTTTCCATAAGAATGGAATGAACACTGGTTTGATGAGTCCTGGTCCTATCAGAAGGACACCGAATCCAGCAGGACTGTAAATGTCTGGGTTCCTGAGGGGTAAATGCAGAGCCACACTTGCAGAGTAATCTTGCCGGTCTTTTTACAAGCAGGTAATGTCTGGCTGATGATTACTGCAACGTAGACATGTGCACAACAAAAAAATTTGTTTATTTTCGTTTCGTTTTTTCGTTTCCGTTGATTCGTAAATCCGTAAGTCGTCGGTGTTCGTCTTCGTAACGATTCGTATTTTCGTAAGAGTTATTTTTTCGTTGATTCGTTTTTCCGTTAGTTTAATTTTCGTTTATTCGAAATTCGGACGCATTCGTATTTATTCGTACATTCGTAACATTCGTAGATTCGTAATCGGAGCATAATTCATAATTTATGTAATGTGTATGCTATTATTACATTTTAAGAGACACGGAAAATTACGAATCGAAAAAAAAGTTACGAATGTACGAATTTTTTCGTTCAATCCATTCGAAGCACGTTAAGCAGCGCCATTGTAAGAGACACGGAAAATTCGGAATCGAAAAAAAAAAGAAAAAGTTACGAATGTACGAATTTTTTCGTTCAATCCATTCGAAGCACGTTAAGCAGCGCCATTGTAAGAGACACGGAAAATTACGAATCGAAAAAAAAAAAAAAATTACGAATGTACGAATTTTTTCGTTCAATCCATTCGAAGCACGTTAAGCAGCGCCATTGTAAGAGACACAGAAAATTGCGAATCGAAAAAAAAAGAAAAAGTTACGAATGTACGAATTTTTTCGTTCAATCCATTCGAAGCGCGTTAAGCAGCGCCATTGTAAGAGGCACAGAAAATTATGAATCGAAAAAAAAAAAAAGTTACGAATGTACGAATTTTTTCGTTCAATCCATTCGAAGCACGTTAAGCAGCGCCATTGTAAGAGACACGGAAAATTACGAATTGAAAAAAAAAAGAAAAAGTTACGAATGTACAAATTTTTTCGTTCAATCCATTCGAAGCACGTTAAGCAGCGCCATTGTAAAGGACACGGAAAATTACCAATTCAACAAAAAAAAAATTACGAATGTTCGAATTTTTTCGTTCATTTTCATTTCCGTTGTTCCTGTTTTAGTTTTTCGGATTTTCTTCATTCGTACATTCATTGTTTCTAATTAGTTTTTTTCGGATTTTTGTCATTTTCGGATTCGTTCGATTCGAACGATTCATTAAAATTTTTAGCGAATCGTTCGTTCATTCGTTATCGTACGAATGAACGAACGATTCGCTAAAAATTTTAACGAATCGTTCGAAACGAACAGAGTAGAAAAATAACAAAAAAACTGAAAAAAACTAAACGAATTGCACATGTCTACTGTAACGCAATGCTAATTTCCTGGTAAGGCCATAGGGCTTAAAGTGTAGCTCTAGACGAAATTCCTATCCTGAGTTCTGTCCCAGAGATAAAGCAGGAAGAGGACATTGCATTGGATTCCTGTTCTGGTGACAACGCTACAATTTTGAAGTCCTGATTCACCTCTATAGATCTTTATATCCCCCTAGAGCAGTGATGGAGAACCTTGGCACCCCAGATGTTTTGGAACTACATTTCCCATGATGCTCATGCACTCTGCAGTGTAGTTGAGCATCATGAGAAATGTAGTAGCAAAACATCTGGGGTGCCAAGGTTCGCCATCACTGCTCTAGGGGGATCGGATTTAGCTCCTTTTCCCCCTTTCTTCTGAGGACTATGTTGTTGGATGTGGTGAGGTTCATGACCGTGGGGAGTCTTCTCCTGTTGCCGGGTGGTGTTAGCCAGGTTAAGCCCCATACACACGGTCGGACTTTTTCATGGATTCTGTCCGATCGGACAATGTTGTTGAAAAATCAGACCGTGTGTATGCACCATCGGACAGTGTACGTCGGATTGTCCGACGGACAAAGTCTTATCTCCTGCTGGAAAGATTTGCCGACAACACGGTCCGATCACACCAAATCCGATCGTGTGTACGGTTGTCCGACCGGACAAAGTGCTACGCATGCTCAGATCACATTACAAGACCAAAGCTATTGGCTACTAGCCTCTACGTAGTCCCGTCGTAGGCAACGAACGTCACCACGTTCAGAATGATCGGATTTTCCGACAACTTTGTCCGACCGTGTGTACGCAAAACCAACATCAGACAAAGTATGACGGACAGGATCCGACCGACCTGGTCAGCGGATTGTCCGACCGTGTGTATGGGGCTTTAGACTTGGTTGCACCTGGTGGACTTGCTTTGCGTTGATTTGCTTCATTAAACTTAACCTTGGCTTTTATGGTAAGCACTTTTTTTTTCTTCAGAGTTGTTGGATGTGGTGAGATTTGGTGAGGGTGGGGAGCCGGCTCCGGACGCCGGGTGGCTGGAGAGGAAGGTGGAGCCTGCAGTGGAATATCATTTTGTTTACACCCCTATGATTGTCTGTCACAGTGGTTGCATGATCAGAAGCAGATCCCAGCAGCTCCTAATCATTACTAGAGACAGTCCCCAATGACAGCTCGGTCACTCTGCTAGGGGCACGCAGGGAACACGCTCTCAGTCCAGACACCTCAGTCGCCCATGGATGCATATATGTGGCATGCGGGCGTTAAAGCCCACCCTTCTTGCCACAGCACATATGCGTTACATGGGCTGAAAGAGGTTACGTTTAACGTGTTCCCTATAATTAAATAGTTTCTTTGAAGTTTTTTTCTTCACATACTATTCAAGTTCAGATTTCCATTGATGGGCACCACTGCCCAATAATGTAGACGTGTCTCCAGTCCATCAATGGAGATACATCCCCTGCCCAGCAATAGAGACACGCCCCCCTTTCCATCAATGGAGACATCCCCACTGCCCATCAATGGAGACATGCCTTCTACCCATCAATGAAGATATGGCCCCCTACCCATCAATGGGGGCACATCCACTGTGAATCCATGGAGACATGCCCCCTTCCTATCAATGGAGACATCCCCACTGCCCATCAATGGAGACATGCCTTCTACCCATTAATAAAGATATGGCCCCCTACCCATCAAAGGGGGCACATCCACTGTGAATCCATGGAGACATGCCCCCTTCCTATCAATGGAGACATCCCCACTGCCCATCAATGGAGACATGCCTTCTACCCATCAATAAAGATATGGCCCCCTACCCATCAAAGGGGGCACATCCACTGTGAATCCATGGAGACATGCCCCCTTCCTATCAATGGTGACATGCCTTCTACACATCAATTAGGATATGGTTCTCCGCCCATCAATGCTGGCACACCCACTGTCATCAATGGACACACCCCTTAGCATCAATGGAGACATCCCCACTGCCCATCAATGGAGACATGCCTTCTACCCATCAATGGAGGTACACCCACTGTGAATCAATGGATACATGCCTCCTACCCATCAATGGAGACATGCCTTCTCTACACCAATTAAGATGTGGCCCCTTGCCCATCAATGGAGGCACACCCACTGTCCATCCGTAGACACGCCCCCCTCCTATCAATGGAGATATCCCCACTGCCCATCAATGGAGACATGCCTTCTACCCGTCAATGAAGATATGCCCCCTGCCCATCAATGGAGGCACACCCACTGTCCATTAATGGAGACATGCCCCCTTCCTACCAATGGAAACATCCCCAGTGACACTTTTTGTCTGTCACTGTGACAATCTCTATCCTTATATACAGTATCTGAGACTAATATTTAATCCAGGGAATCTCTGTGGATTTTATGTTTATTTGTGTAGAGGAATTTTATATATATATATATATATATACATATATATATATATATATACATATATATATATATATATATATATATATATATATATATATATATATATATATATATATATATCCTGCTAATCCCTGTTTGTTTGTTTTTTTTGTTTGTTTGTTGTTGTTTATTTGGTCATAGGAATTGCATCCACTTTTAATGTCATGCATTTGTATTTCCATTGAGATTTGTGCACTTATTTTGTTTGTTTTTTGTGTGCATAAATTGTGGAACCTTTATGTGTATGCTTTTGAATTTTTTCACTGCTTGTGATTTACGTCACTCACAGTTAATTAGTTATAGCGCTGCACGGTTTGTTTTTTCAACGGAGATGTGCTTCCTGCCCATGAATGAAGATACAGGCAATGCCCAGCAATAAAGACACGTCCCCTTGCCATCAATGGAAACATACCATACCTCTTGCCCATCAGTGAGAATTCAGATCTAATTTGTTTCCTGTCTGCTTGGCCATTTGCCACTACTTTGGCACTATTGTTTTCATGATAAAAAATAAATAAAATAAATATATATATATATATATATATATATATATATATATATATATATATATATATATATATATATATACCTCTGTATGGTCTTTGCCACCATGCTGCAGCTCAGTTCCAGGGTCTTAGCAATCTTCTTATAGCCTCGGCCATCTTCATGTAGAGCAACAATTCATTTTTTCATATCCCCAGAGAGTTCTTTGCCATGAGGTGCCATGTTGAACTTCCAGTGACCAGTATGAGAGAGTGAGAGCGATAACACCAAATTTAACACACCTGCTCCCCATTCACACGTCATATGACACCGGGGAGGGAAAATGGCTAATTGGGCCCAATTTGGACATTTTCACTTAGGGGTGTACTGACTTTTGTTGCCAGCGGTTTAGACATTAATGGCTGTGTGTTGAGTTATTTTGAGGGGACGGCAAATTTACACTGTTATACAAGCTGTACACTCACTACTTTACATTGTAGACAAGTGTCATTTCTTCAGTGTTGTCACATTATTATTATTATTATACACAATTTATATAGCGTCAACAGTTTACGCAGTGCTTTACAATGAACATGAAAGATAGAATAAAATATTTACAAAAATGTGAGGGGTGTACTCACTTTCGTGAGATATATATATATATTTTATATATATATATATATATATATATATATATATTATATATAGATAGATAGATAGATCTCGTCCTGATCTCCTCTCTCTCCTTCCAATTACATCAACAGTGGGGCCCAATAGAACCAATGATGGGCCACAGATCCTTCCATTGACACCAACAATGGGGCCCAATGGAACCAATGATAGGGCACAGATCCTTCCATTGACACCAACAATGGGATCCAATAGAACCAATGATGGGGCACAGATCCTTCCATTGACACCAACAATGGGGCCCAATAGAACCAATGATGGGGCACAGATCCTTCCATTGACACCAACAATGGGGCCCAATAGAACCAATGATGGGGCACAGATCCTTCCATTGACACCAACAATGGGGCCCAATAGAACCAATGATGGGGCACAGATCCTTCCATTGACACCAACAATGGGGCCCCAATAGAACCAGTGATGGGGCACAGATCCTTCTATTGACACCAACAATGGGGCCCAATAGAACCAATGATGGGGCACAGATCCTTCCATTGACACCAACAATGGGGCCCAATAGAACCAATGATGGGGCACGGATCCTTCCATTGACACCAACAATGGGGCCCAATAGAACCAATGATGGGGCACGGATCCTTCCATTGACACCAACAATGGGGCCCAATAGAACCAATGATGGGGCACGGAACCTTCCATTGACACCAACAATGGGGCCCAATAGAACCAATGATGGGGCACAGATCCTTCCATTGACACCAACAATGGGGCCCAATGACACCAATGAAGGGGGACAATTCCTCACAATGACACCAGCAATGGGGCCCAGTGACACCAATGATGGGGCACAATTCCTGCCAATGATACCAACAATGGGGCACAATTCCTGCTAATGATGGGGCACATTTCCTCCCACTGTCACTAGTGATGGGGGATTGTTTACTACCATTGACGCTGGGACATTTTGTACTCCCGATAGCCACAGTCTGGCCTAAAGTCTGAAGAAGAGTAAACTGGCCCTCAGTTTAAAAAGTTTGGAGACCCCTGGTCTAGGC
The DNA here is from genome assembly GCA_028564925.1 of Lithobates sylvaticus. Lineage (NCBI taxonomy): Eukaryota > Metazoa > Chordata > Amphibia > Anura > Ranidae > Lithobates > Lithobates sylvaticus. The sequence continues at coordinate 11,993,948 of CM053030.1, forward strand.
TGAATGACGCCCCTGGACATACTGTGAGTGTTGGCAGTCTACTGTGAGTGTAGGAGGAAGCTCTGAGTGATTATGCAGTCTCCTGGGATTTCAGTGTTGTGCCGTGGGAAGTCCTGATAATAGATAGACAAGCACACAGAGTGTGCTGTAAATCAGGGGAGATCTGGGCATGCTCAGTGACCTCATTCTAAAGAACAAAAAGGATTAAAACAATACTATGCAAGTAAGGAGATATCTACAAGCCGTGTTCAGTGTTTTATTTTATGCTGATTTACATGGGATAAAGTTGTGGGGGAGAGTTTACAACCACTTTCAAAATAAGCGGGCATAAAGCATCTCCCCTCCCAGTGCCTGAAACATGTCAAGCCAACCACATTGTGTAATGCAGCATCATCCGATTGGCTCACAATGCAGAGCCCCCCCCCCCCCCCCCCCCACTTTCAGCCTGATTTTGCAGGGCATTGTGCAGGTTTCAGATGATTAACCGCTTCCCGACCGCCTCACGCCGATATAAGTCTGCAAAATGGCACGGCTAGGCAAAAGCACGTGTATATATATGTGCCCTTTAATTGCCTAGCCATGGGGTCGCGCGTGCGCCGACCCGTTCGGGAGCTCAGTGAATACGGCCGCGGGACCAGCGGACCCGATCGCCGCTGGTGTCCCGCGATCGGGTCACAGAGCTGAACAATGGGGAGAGGTCTGTGTAAACAAACCTCTCCCCGCACTTCCTACACTGCCTGTCATTGATCGGCTGTTCCCTGTCATCGGGAAAGCCGATCAGTGACGTCTGACATACAGCCACGCCCCCCTACAGTAAAAAAAAACACACACGTCACACTTAGCCCCTCGCCGCCCCCTAGTGGTTAACTCCTTCACTGCCGGTGTTATTTACATAGGAATCAGTGCATTTAAATAGCACTGATTTCTATATAAATGACAATGGTAACAAAAATTAGTCAAAAATGTCCGATGTGTCCGCCATAATGTCGCAGTCACAATAAAAATCGCTGATCGCCGCCATTACTAGTAAAAAAAAAATATATTAATAAAAATGCTATAAAACTATCCCCAATTTTGTAAACGCTATAACTTTTGCGCAAACAAATCAATAATCGCTAATTGCGATTTTTTTTTACCAAAAATATGTAGAAGAATACGTATCGGCCTAAACTGAGGAAAAAATATGTTTTTTTATATATTTTTTGGGGGATATTTATTATAGCAAAAAGTAAAAAATAATGCATTTTTTTCAAAATTGTCGCTCTATTTTTGTTTCTAGCGCAAAAAATAAAAACCGCAGGGGCGATCAAATACCACCAAAATAAATCTCTATTTGTGGGAAAAAGAGGACGCCAATTTTGTTTGGGAGACACGTCGCACGACCGCGCAATTGTCAGTGAAAGCGACGCAGTGCCGAATGGCAAAAAGGGGCCTGGTCCTTTGGCTGCAAATTGGTCCGGGGCTGAAGTGGTTAAACTAGCAGTATTCAAATGAAAGCTGTTTCCTGCATTGCATTGCCATTCCTGAAGATGCTAATTACCTGACATTGTCTTCAGCACTTTCAGTACCTGACCCGGGTAGGAGGAATTTACAGCAGGCCAAAGGGTGGCTCTGTTAGATTTGCCCCGGGGTGCATTTTTCAGGTGTCTCGTCTGACGTCTCCGTTGTTGGCTGGCTCGGAGTTCCTGCGGGTATATAGCATGCAGTGTCATGAATATTAATAGGCGATCAGCTCTACAGGTTCTTACTCTCTCACTATAATTAAAAATATAAAAAAACATTCATTAGATTAAACATTAACTGCGGGGAACCCAGACTGCAGGGGGATGATGATTATATGACCCACAAATGCCCCAATCAGATCATAGTGAGAGGGTCCCGGAGAGCGCAGGAAAAATTCATTGAATAGAAATTGTATTTATTTAACCACTTAAGGACCGCGCCTATTTTTCAGACTCGGTGTTTACAAGTTAAAAATCAGTTTTTTTTTTTGCTAGGCAGTTACTTAGAACCCCCAAACCTTATATATATTGTTTTCAGACACCCTACAGCAGTGATGGCGAACCTATGGCACGCGTGCCACAGCTGGCACGCAGAGCCATCTCTGTGAGCACGCAAGAGGGTACAGGACGGAGCTAATGGTCTCTCTCTCCTCTCAGGCCCCCTCTCTTTCAGCCCCCCTCTTTTTCCGCCCCCCTTCTGTGTCCCCCTCTCTCTCCCCTTCCCTCACTCTCACACCCCTTTCACTCTGCCCCCCCTCTCTCTCAGCCCCCACCCTCCCTCCCTCTTTTCCCCCTCTCTCTCAGCTCACCCCTCTCTCAGCACCCCTTTCTCTCTGTCCCTCTTCTCTCTCTCTGTTCCCCGTTCCCTCTCTCTGTTCCCCTTTCCCTCTCTCTATCCCCCTCTCTCTCAGCATCTTTCTCACACCCCTCTCTCTCTGCCCCCCTCTCTCTGTGTCCCCCCCTCCCTCTCTCTTTCTCACACCCCTCTCTCTGTTCCCCCTCTCTCTCAGTCTCTCCCTCCCTCTCTCTTGCCCCTCTCCCTCTCTCTGTTCCCCCTCTCTCTCAGCATCTCTCTCACACCCCTCTCTCCCTGTCCCCCTCTCTCTCTGCCCCCCTCTCTCTTAGCCCCCTCCCTCTCTCTATCCCCCCCCCCTCTCTCTCTCTTAGCCCCCCTCTTTCTCAGCATATTTATCACACCCCTTTCTCTCTGCCCCCCTCCTCTCTCAGCCCCCTCTCACTCTCTCTGTCTCCCCTCTCTCTCTCTCTCTCTGTCTCACACAACACCTCTCTTTTCGCTCAGCCTCCCTCTCTCGCCAATTGCAGTGTTGGCACTTTGCAACACAAAACCAACGTATTTATTTCAGTTTGGGCACCTGGGCTCAAAAAGGTTCGCCATCACTGCCCTAGAGAATAAAATGGTGGTCGTTGCAATACTTTATGTCTTTATGTTTATTTCCGCAGCGGTCTTACAAACGCATTTTTTTTGTAAAAAAAAAATACACTTTTTTTAATAAAAAAAAAAAGAAGTTAGCACAATTTTTAAAGTTTTTTTTTTTTTAAATAACAAACATGCTATACTTACCTCCACTGTGCAGCTCGTTTTGCACAGAGTGGCCCCGAACCTGGTCTTCTGGGGTCCCTCGGCGGCTGTCTCGGCTCCCCCCCGCAAGGACTTCTCGCGTTAATACGAGCTCCCTCGCATGGTGTGGAGTACTTGCGGAGTAATTAGATACCCAACATGTCGCGCTTCAAAATTGTGCCCGCTCGTGGAACGGCAACAAACGTTGACACTTAAAAATCTCCATAGGCGATGTTTAAAAGTGTCTACAGGTTGCCAGATTTGAGTTGCGGAGGAGGTCTAGGGCTGGAATTGTTGCTCTCGCTCGAACAATCATGGCGATACCTCACATGTGTGGTTTGAACACCGTTTACTTATGCGGGTGTGACTTAGCGTTCGCTTCTGTGCGTCAGCACGGCGGGACGGGGCACTTTAATTTTTTTTTTTTGTCTTATTTATTTAACTTTTTATTTGTTTTTTGGATCACTTTTATTCCTATTACAAGGAATGTAAACATCCCTTGTAATAGAAAAAAAGCATGACAGGTCCTCTTTAATGTGAGATCTGGGGGGTCAAAAAGACCTCAGATCTCATATTTACACTTAAATGCAATAAATAAAATAAAAAAAATAAAATCAATAAAAATTTCAATAAAATGTTTTTTCCCCTTTAAGACCATTGGGTGGAAGTTAAGTTTGATGAAGAAGCTCTTGCACATGCTCCGAAACGTGTTATGGCTCATTGATGGGGGTGGGGAGTGAAGGTTCATTGATGGACGTGGGGAGGGAAGGCTCATTGATGGAGGTGGGGAGGGAAGGCTCATTGATGGAGGTGGGGAGGGAAGGCTCATTGATGGAGGTGAGGAGGGAAGGCTCATTGATGGAGGTGGGGAGGGAAGGCTCATTGATGGAGGTGGGGAGTGAAGGTTCATTGATGGAGGTGGGGAAGGAAGGTTCATTGATGGAGGTGGGAAGGAAAGGCTCATTGATGGAGGTGGGGAGGGAAGGCTCATTGGTGGAGGTGAGGGGGGAAGGCTCATTGATGGAGGTGGGGAGGGAAGGCTCATTGATGGGGGTGGGAAGTTATGGTTCATTGATGGAGGTGGGGAGGGAAGGCTCATTGATGGAGGTGGGGAGGGAAGGCTCATTGATGGAGGTGAGGGGGGAAGGCTCATTGATGGAGGTGGGGAGGGAAGGCTCATTGATGGAGGTGGGGAGGAAAGGCTCATTGATGGAGGTGGGGAGGGAAGGCTCATTGGTGGAGGTGAGGGGGGAAGGCTCATTGATGGAAGTGGGGATGGAAGGCCCATCAATGGAGATTGGGATAGAAGGCTCACTGTTGGAGGAGGGACGGGAAGGCTCATTGTTGGAGGTGAGGAGGGAAGGTTGGTTGATGGAAGTGGGGAGGGAAGGCTCATTGATGGAGGGGGGGGGGGGTTCGTTGATGGAGGTGGGGAGGGAAGGCTCATTGATGGAGGTGGGGGGAAGGCTCATCGGTGGAGGTGGGGAGAAAAGGCTCATTGATGGAGGTGGCTAGAAGGCTCATTGATGGAGGTGGGGTTAAAGGCTCACTGATGGAGGAGGGACGGGAAGGCTCATTGTTGGAGGTTGGGAGGGAGAGCTTGTTGATGTAGGTGGGGAGGGAAGGCTCATTGATGGAGGTGGGGGGAAGGTTTATTGATGGAGGTGGGAGGGAAGGTTCATTGATGGAGGGGGGGGGAAGGTTCATTGATGGAGGTGGGGGGGAAGGTTTATTAATGGAGGTGGGGGGGAGGTTTATTGATGGAGGTGGGGAGGGAAGGTTCATTGATGGAGGTGGGGACGGGAAGCTCATTGGTGGGGGTAAGGAGGGAAGGCTCGTTGATGGAGGGGGGGAGGAAGGCTCATTGATGGAGGTGAGGAGGAAAGGTTCATTGATGGAGGTGGGGAGAAAAGGCTCATTGATGGAGGTGGCGAGAAGGCTCATTGATGGAGGTGGGGGAGGGAAGGCTCATTGTTGGAGATGGGGAGGGAAAGCTCATTGACGGAGGTGGGGGAGGGAAGGCTCATTGATGGAGGTGGGGAGGGAAAGCTTATTGATGGAGGTGGGGAGGGAAGGCTCATTGATGGAGATGGGGAGCTGATCTTCTGGAGCTCAAATTGCAGGAAAAGCTCATGCTGATTCTGATAGAAAGGTGTCGGAACACACAGAGCTCCGCAGTTTGCTGTGTATGGGGAGGGCTGTATAGCCACAGATCGATCAGGGTGCCCATGCTGAGCCATGTCAACAGCCAAAAGTGCCCACAATGGGCATGTGATCATCAGAGCTGAAAATCTCAAATCGCAGTGGTAAGGTGCCCTGCAGGACCCCTTCGTCAGTCATGAGATGGATAATAGAGGCATGGTATGAGATAACAGTGACATAGAATGATATAATATTAGTGTCATAGTATAGTAGAATGGGGACTGGTATGGTAGGGTAGGGTATAATATATTATTACAGCAAGGTGAGAGGTTGCTATAACTGCACAGACAACAAGGTTTATATGGTTGTGCCAACTCTTACCCAGCATCTCAATCCAGGAAGGAGATGTTAAATTTGTCTGGGGTTCGGTAATGTTATCTCTATGGAAGGTCATAAATACCAGGAAATGTTACACTGACACATTCCCTAGCATGGATCTCTTATTATACTGAATACAAGATCCACTTTAACTACTGAATTGCTGTACATCAGTTTGTACTCTTTGGGATAAAAGCTTTTTCTATCCATTTATTTTCATAGATGGGTCAAGCAGTACATGAGCTACACAATCCCTGCGAGTGAGTCCTATTTTATAAAAAAGTAATGATTGTGCATTTTTAAGTGACATTACTAAATGCTTATATGCTTCTTTAAAACCACTTCCGGACCGCCGCACGCCGATATACGTCTTTACTTTGAGGAGGAATATCGTTGTTATGGCAGCAGCTAGCTACCATAACCCCGGTATCCTCTTTTTCAACCGGCGGTCCGCTACAAGATAAAAGTGGTCTCTGTGGCGGATTCGCCGTGAGGTCACTTTTATTGGCGGCAGGAGAGGGCCCCCCCCCCCCCTCCCGCCACTCTCTGGTGCCCTCCGCGCTTACCGGAGCCGCCAGCAGCGGCGGAGGCGATCGGGTCCTCTCTCTGGGCTGGGTATGGAGACGAGTTGAGGGGAAGATGGCCCCCACCTGTCTTCATGACATTGCAGGGCGGAAGCGACGTCAAAATGTCACTTCCGCCCATAGCTCTTAAAGGGACATTTTTTTTAAATTCTTTTTTTAAATGACTAATTTATTTATTTATTTTTAATTGTATTTTAGTGTAAATATGAGATGTGAGGTCTTTTTGACCCCCAGATCTCATATTTAAGAGGTCCTGTCATGCTTTTTTTCTATTAGACCCCTTCCACACCGCCCATAGCGTCGGCGGTAAAACGCTGCTATTTTTAGTGGCGTTTTACCGTTGGATTTGCAGCGCATTTCGGACGCTAGTGGGGCACTTTTACTCCCCCCCTAGTGGCCGAGAAAGGGTTAAAACCACCGGCAAAACGCTGCAATAGCGGCGTTTTGCCGGCGGTATTACAGCGCTGACCAAATGATTTCAACCGGTTTTTCACCGCTCCAAAGAAGCTGCTGGCAGGACTTTTTGTGACGCCCTGCCAGCGCACCTCTGCAGTATGAAAGCCCGCGGGCTTTCACACTGCAGACAATGGAGCAGCAGTTTGAGGGCGGATTGCAGGCGCTATTTCTAACGCTATAGCGCCTGCAAAACGCCCTCGGTGTGAAAGGGGTGTTACAAGGGATGTTTACATTCCTTGTAATAGGAATTAAAGTGACACAATTTTTTTTTTTTTAAAACAGTGTAAAAAAAAATAAAAATAAAAGGTAAAATAAATAAGAAAAATTATTATTTTTTAAACGCAACCCGTCCCGCCGAGCTTGCGTGCAGAAGCGAATGCATACGCGAGTAGCGCCCGCATATGAAAACGGTGTTCAAACCACACATGTGATGTATCGCTGCGATCGGTCGAGCGAGAGCAATAATTCTAGCCCTAGACCTCCTCTGTAACGCAAAACATGCAATCTGTAGAATTTTTTAAACGTGGAGATTTTTAAGGGTAAAAGTTTGTCGCCATTCCACGAGCGGGCACAGCTTTGAAGCGTGACATGTTGGGTATCAATTTACTCGACGTAACATTATCTTTCACAAAATAAAAAAAATGAGGCTAACTTTATTGTTGTTTTATTTTTTAATTAAAAAAAGTGTATTTTTTCCAAAAAAAGTGTGCTTTTAAGACCGCTGGGCAAATACGGTGTGACAAAAAGTATTGCAATGACCGCCTTTTTATTCTCTAGGGTGTTAGGAAAAAAATAGTATAATGTTCGGGGGTTCTAAGTAATTTTCTAGAAAAAAAAAACAGTTTTTAACTTGTAAACAACACATCTCATAAAGAGGCTCGGTCCTTTAGTAGTTAACAAAATAACAGGTTCTCTTGCTAGAATGAATTTGCAGGAAAGATTATATTGGAACAAATTGTTCTCCAGATCCCTGACATGTCTTGTTGCGGTACATATAGACAGTTGGTCTCCTTGTTCTCCATTGAGGTATTTGGGAGTCTGGAGGTCAGTGAAGCCGATAAGGTGTTCAGAGATAGCAGAAATGAATGTCTCTTGTAATTCGTATAGTGCTGCTTGTGCAAATTCTGTGCGTGATCTGTTATGTAAAATATTTGTTTTCAGAGAGTCCTATATGGCATCCATCCAGAGTCGGCGATTAAAAGTCTCCGAGTTGACCAGATGGTCAAATTCTTAATTCCATTTTTAGGAAATGCGTGTGTCAATTTCTCTACTATCAAATCTTTCCGTTTACTTTGTATCTCTTTTTTTAACCATCTGCCGACTGCTTACAGTAAATATACTGCAGTCATGTACAAAGGCTTCTTGTTTTTTTTTTTTTCAAAATTGTTGGTCTTTTTTTGTTTATATCGATTTTTTTTTTTTTTTACCCAAAATATGTAGAAGAATACGTATCGGCCTAAACTGAGGAAAAAAAATTTTTTTTTTAATATATTTTTTTTTTTTATTTAGCAAAAAGTAAAAAATATTGCCTTTTTTTTTTCAAAATTGGCGCTTTTTTTTTGTTTATAGCGCAAAAAATAAAAACCACAGAGGTGATCAAATACCACCAAAGGAAAGCTCCATTTGTGGGAAAAAAAGCACGTCAGTTTTGTTTGGGTGCAGCTCCGCCGACCACGCAATTGTCAGTTAAAGCGACACAGTGCCGTATCGCAAAAAGTGCTCTGGTCAGGAAGGGGGTAAAATCTTCCGGGGCTGAAGCGGTTAAAGCATGTGATTAGAGCCAGAGGCTCTAATAGCCTTCAAAAAAAGGGTGGGCTCGGGGCGCAGAGCACTGTGCCCCAAGCGCACCCAGTTGTGTGACAATAGCGAATGAATATTCGCTATTTCTCACACTAATTCTACTCCCGGCCAATCAGGAAGCGGGTCTTGAGACCCTTCACCCGACTGGCCGAGAGGAGAAGTGACCCTATTGGCTGCCGAGGAAGACGAAGGAGGGTGAAGTCACTGCCTGGAGGAAGCGTTGCACGCAACCTAGATGGGGTGAATAGCAAATTCCCCGGATAAACTGCATTCCCACACAACGAAATACCGTATTTATTTACAAGTTTAGGAGGGCATTTTAAGGAAAAAAAGTTTTAGGAGGGAAGTTTAGGGAAAGAAAATTTAGTATGCATCACACACTAGCCCATTATGTGGCACTTACCTGCAAATGAAGCCCGCGTTGTCCCCGCTGGTGGTCGCATCCATCTTTGCCCATCTTACTTCCGGGGGCCGCGGATTCCGGCTGTGTGACTAGCTGGAGCCGCGTGACGTCACTCCTGCGCATGTGCGCCGGAGCCGCCAATCGGCGCACTACAAGGTTAAGTATCTCCTAAACGTCGCACATTTTGGAAGACATTTACAGTACCTATAGGTAAGCCTTATTCTAGGCCTACCTATAGGTACAAGTTCTAAGAAAGGGTTTTACAACCACTTCAAGGATGTCCAAAAAAAAGGGTTAAAAAAAACAAACCCCCCCCCCCCCCAACGGTGGTGACACTTAGTCATAGAAATTAGTTACCGTATTTATTGGCGTATAACACGCACCCCAAGTTTAGGAGGGCATTTTAAGGAAAAAACTTTTTAGGAGGGAAGTTTAAGGAAAAAAAAACTTACATTTAAATGCCCATCAATGCAGCCTTATCAGTGTCCATCTGCAGCCTTGTCCATCATTGCAGAATGATCAGTGTCATTTGCAGCTTGCCCAGCACCGTTTGCAGCCTTGCCCAGTGTCATTTTCAGCTTTCCCAGTGTCATTTGCAGCTTGCCCAGCACCGTTTGCAGCCTTCCCAGTGTCATTTGCAGTTTGCCCAGCACCGTTTGCAGCCTTGCCCAGTGTCATTTGCAGCTTTCCCAGTGTCATTTGCAGCTTGCCCAGCGCCGTTTGCAGCCTAGCCCACGTTTAAATTTCCCGCCGCGAGACAGACCTAGCGAGCGCTGCCGAAAAATACTGAGCACCGCCGAAAAAGACCGAGCGCCGCCGAAAAAGCCTGAGCCGACTGCTCGGCTCCGCTCGCAGACCCGCCTCCCTGCTGTTTCTGGAGCGAGCGCTGCCGAAAAAGACCGAGCCGACTGTACTGTGTACTCGGCTCTGCTCCACTCTGGGCGGGACTGCGAGCGCTCCAGAAACAGCAGGGAGGCGGGACTGCGAGCGGAGCCGAGCAGTCGGCTCTGTCTTTTTCGGCGGCGCTCTGTATTTTTCGGCGGCGCTCTGTATTTTTTCAGCGGCGCTCTGTATTTTTCGGCGGCGATCGATATTTTTTGGGTCAGACAGTGGGGATCGGCGTATAACACGCACCCACGACTTTCCCCCAATTTTTTTAAATAAATACGGTAATTCCCACTCAAAATGTAAGCCTACAGGTATTCTAGTAACCTAGATGGGGTAAGTGCGGGGCTGGTAACCGACCGGGGGGGGGCTGGGGGGGTGTGCCTGTGACCTGACCCGACCGCCCGGGTGGGGGATTGTGCCTGTGACTCGTCCCGACCGACTGTGCCCACAAACGGTTCTTAAATGAATCAAGGGATTGACCGATCAGATCCATTTGACACAGGCTTTATATACTTAGATAAATGGTGCCCGGGCCTCGCAAAGAAAACTCAAGCTCCTGCTAGGTCTTGCCTGCAATGCGGCCTCCGGGCGCTGGACCCTGTCGAGTGGAATCGTGGACACTACATCGCTAAGGTATTCCTGCAGGGTGCTGTACAGGTCCAAGGGAGTGGACCCTAAACATGAAAAGGGTACCCAGTCCTTGAAGGTCCTCAAGTGGCAGGATCCCGCCGTGATGGGTGAAGATTGGGCTCTTAGTTTCTAAGCTGCCCTGCGCCTGGACGGGTAAGTGAAACCCCTTTACTTATTATTGTGGGGTATCCCAGTGATTGTAACAATCAGTCAACTAGCAAGAGGCTGGACACCTGTGTGTGGTGACCATACGGGGGAGTTTTGGACTAGCCGTGGGTGTTTGCAAAGTGTACTTTTTGCAGCAGTTTATTTTTTTCCTTACCCGGGTGACGTGAGTCACCAGGTGTTGCTTGGCAGGCTAAAGGTGCTTAGCAGGATTGTTACATAGGGGCTTTGCAAGCCCTATTAAGCGCTTCCCGACCGTCTTGCGACGATACACGTCGGCAGAAGGGCACGTACAGGCAGAATCACGTACCTGTACGTTGGTTGCCCTTTAAGCGCCCTCCGGGAGCTACGTGAGCGCGAACGCGCGTCCCGCGGACTCAATGTCGGCGGGGATACCTGCGATCGTCTCGTAGAGAGGAAGAATGGGGAGATGCTAATGTAAACAAGCATTTCCCCGTTCTGCCTAGTGACACTGATCTCTGCTCCCTGTAATTGGGAGCGGTGATCAGTGTCATGTAACACGTAGCCCCTTCCCCCCACAGTTAGAATCACTCCCTAGGACACACTTAACCCCTACAGCGCCCCCTAGTGGTTAACCCCTTCACTGCCAGTCACATTTACACAGTAATCAATGCATTTTTAATCGCACTGATCGCTGTATAAATGTAAATGGTCCCAAAATCGTGCCAAAAGTGTTCGATCTGTCCGCCATAATGTCGCAGTCACGATAAAAATCGCTGATCGCCGCCATTACTAGTAAAAAAAAAAAAATATATTAATAAAAATGCCATAAAACTATCCCCTATTTTGTAAACGCTATAACTTTTGTGCAAACCAATCAATATACGCTTATTGCAATTTTTTTGGTTTACCAAAAATATGTAGAAGAATACGTATCAGCCTAAACTGAGGAAAAAAAAACTTTATATATTTGTTGGGTATATTTATTATAGCAAAAAGTAAAAAATAATGTGTTTTTATTTTTTGATATTTTTTTGTTTATAGTGCAAAAAATAAAAACCTCAGAGGTGATCAAATACCACCACCAAAAAAAAAGCTCTATTTGTGGGAATAAAAGGAACGTAAATTTTGTTTGGGAGCCACGTCGCACGAATGCGCAATTGTCAGTTAAAGCGACGCAGTGCCGAATCGCAAAAAGTGCTCTGGTCTTTGGCCAGCCAAATGGTCCAGGGCTGCAGTGGATTCGGCTTTCGGCCGCAGTGTACAGTGGGCTGCCGTATAAGTTTTGATGGCTATTGTTTGGCAGGGTTTCTCCCTCCCCTCAAGGCTATTGCTCTGGGCAGTCCCAGCAGGTAATGAATACATCCATTGATGTATGAAAAAGAAAATAGGAGTATTTCGTCATACTTACCTGTAAAATCCTTTTGTTGCAGCATAAAAATTTTAGGGAAGTTCCCCACTTCAGTAAGCTTCTCACATCTTGCACCACATACAAGGGAAGTCTTCAGCAAACACCAGATCCATGCGATTGCCAAAACAATCATTCGTTAAGTGAGTCACCAGGAAAAGGATTTTACAATGCACATAGACCATCAATTAAATGGTTTAACGTAATATTTAGCTACAAAATAACAACCAAATCTCAGCAACTGAAAACACTTACCAAACCACCCCCCACCCCCCCGGGGGGCAAACCAGAAAGTCTCACTTGACCAAGATTTGGCAAACCATAGAGTCTCACTTGACCAGGATTTGGCAGACCATGGAGTCTCACTTGACCAGGATTTGGCAGACCATGGAGTCTCACTTGACCAGGATTTGGCAGACCATGGAGTCTCACTTGACCAGGATTTGGCAGACCATGGAGTCTCACTTGACCAGGATTTGGCAAACCATGGAGTCTCACTTGACCAGGATTTGGCAAACCATGGAGTCTCACTTGACCAGGATTTGGCAAACCATGGAGTCTCACTTGACCAGGATTTTTAGTTTATTTAAAGCTCTTCTTTTTTTTTAAACTCCCAGCTGATATAAAACGTCTCCCTTTCCCAGGCTGACCTATTCTGTACAGCAGGGATATGCAATTAGCGGACCTCCAGCTGTTGCAAAACTACAAGTCCCATCATGCCTCTGCCTCTGGGTGTCATGCTTGTGGCTGACAGTCTTGCTATGCCTCTTGGGACTTGTTGTTCTGCAACAGCTGGAGGTCCACTAATTGCATATCCCTGCTGTACAAGGAGGCAAGAGGCTGATACCAAGTTGTTCTGGATATTTTATAGATAGGCAACTCCTATCCTCATATTGATTAGGGGTTCCAAATTAATAATAACTACTGCAGTAGGGAACAGACACAAAAAGATACAATCCGCATTTCCACTCTTGCACAATTGGATTTGACACAGTAGTCGGCGATTCCACAATGGTTGTCGCAATGTCTTGCCATTTTAATGAGAGTGGAAATGTGGATTGTATCTTTTTGTGTCTGTTCCCTACTGCAGTAGTTATTATTAATTTAGAACCACTAATCAATATGCGGATAGGAGTTGCCTATCAATGGCGAGGAAAGATCATTGCTGTGCCCCTTTGCAATAAGATGCTCTGCCTAGAACACTCCTGTTAATGATGTACTATATGGTCAAATGCTTTAATTGTAAGGGATATATATATATATATATATATATATATATATATATATATATATATATATATATATATATATATATATATATATATATATATATATATTTAACCTCTTGCCTACTGGGCACTTTCACCCCCTTCCTGCCCAGGCCAATTTTCAGCTTTCAGCGCTCTCACATTTTGACTGACAATTGCACAGTCATGCAACACTGTACCTATATGAAATTTTTATAATTTTTTTTGAGCCGCACTGATGGGCTCTGATAGGTGGCACTGATGGGTGCACTGATGGGCATCACTGATGGGCACTGATAGGCGGCACTGATGGCCATTCATAGGCAGCACTGATGAGCAGGCACTGATGGGCACTGAAAGGCAGCACTGACTGGTGTGACCTGAGTCACTTTTGGTGGGGGGGGGGGGGGTTTGTGAAACTCAGCTTACCTTGGAGAGCTCTGGAAACTCCTTGTCCAGCTCCCCTGGCCCCTCCTATGTGTAAATCACCCTGTGTCCATTAGGGGCACAGGGTGACCGAGAACCCTACTATGATCTGTGCTAGTTGGACTTGCTGTACAGCCACACTGGAATGTTGTATATATGTATATATTGTGTGTTGTCTTATGTTGTTGTGAACTCTTGGCTGGGATCGTTTGGGGTGTGGCTGTGTCCCATTGTTCTGTTGTGTCTGTCTACCTTAGGAGAAGTGTATAATGGAATGGATGATTGTATTTTTGTTCCTGGAATGTAAACCAGGGGCAGGGCAGGGGTGGGGGTTCCTCCAACAGCCCTCCCTGATAATAAGGTGGTCTATTGTTCAAATGTTTCAATGCCTGTGTGTTCCCTGTTGCTGATTGGACAGTTTACCCCACCCTCAATCCAAGGGAGGGGGCATTGCCCCTGAGTGTTACCTCTCTGTACCTATGTTTTGAATAAACAGTCTGTTGTTTTCACCCTACATTGAGTTACGGCTAATGACTGGGTGCTCTGAGGGGTCTTGGATCGACAGAGGAAGCATTTACAGCGGACAGACTCATCTTGAGTACAGGGGTCTGTCACAACTGGCATCACTAATGGGCACTGATTGGTGTCAGTGATGGGCACTGCTGGGGCTTTACTGTAATCAGGGCACTGATTGGTGTCACTGATGGGCACTGATTGGTTTCACTGATGGGCACTGCTGGGGCTTTACTGTAATCAGGGCACTGATTGGTGTCACTGAGGAGCACTACTGGGGCTTTACTGTAATCAGGGCACTGATGATCAGTGCCCCGATTACCTGTCCTGGTCTCCCCTGTGTCACTGATGGGCACTGCTGGGGCTTTACTGTAATCAGGGCTCTGATGATCAGTGCCCCGATTACCTGTCAGTGTGAGGTGAGGAGAGCTGATAAACGGCACTTCCTTGTTTACATGTGACCGGCTGTGATTGGACACAGCTGATCACATGGGTAAGGCCTGATTCACACTTATGCAAGTTGCATAAGGTCCCCCTCCTCAAGAAGGTACATGTACAGGCCCGTCTGAAGTTTGACAATGAACATCTAAATGACTCAAAGAAGGATTAGGAGAAAGTTCTGTGGTCAGATGAGACCAAAATTGAGCTCTTTGGCATTAATTCGACTCGCCGTGTTTGGAGGAAGAAAAATGCTGACTGTGACCCCAAGAACACCATCCCTACAGTCAAGCAGGGAGGTGGAAACATTATGCTTTGGGGCTGTTTCTCTGCTAAAGGTACAGGCCGACTTTGCCGCATTGAGGGGACAATTGACGGGGCCATGTATTGTAAAATATAGGATGAGAACCTTCTTCCCTCAGCCAGAACACTGAAGATGGGTCATGATTGTCTCTTCCAGCATGACAATGACCCAAAACATACCGTCAAGGCAACAAAGGAGTGGCTCAAGAAGAAGCAGATGAAGGTCATGGAGTGTCCTAGCCAGTCTCCACACAGCCAAGAAACCTTAAGGATTTAGAGAAGATCTATAAAGAAGAGAGGACCAAAATCCCTCCTGAGATGTGTGCAAACCTGGTCACCAACTACGAGAAACGTCTAATGCCCCGTACACACGGTCGGAAATTTCCGACCACAAAATCCGTCGGATTTTTTTCCGACGGATTATGTCCGACACCGGTGTTGCATACACACGGTCGGACAAAGTTGTCGGAAAATCCGATCATTCTGAACGTGGTGACGTTCGTTGCGTACGACGGAACTACGTAGAGGCTAGTAGCCAATAGGTTTGGTCTCCTAATGTGATCTGAGCATGCGTGGCACTTTGTCCGTCGGAATTCTCTACACGCGATCGGAAAAAGTCCGATCGGATTTTGTTGTCGGAAAATTTGAGAGCAGGATCTCAAATTTTTTCCGTCGGAATTCCGACGGAAAAAGTCCGTTGGAGCCCACACACGGTCGGATTTTCCGACAACATGGTCCGATCGGACATTTTCCGTCGGAATTTTCGACCGTGTGCGGGCATTACTTCTGTTTGCGCCAACAAGGGTTTCTCCACCAAGTACTAAGTCATGTTTTGTTTGGAGATCAAATGCTTATTTTACTCACTGAACTGTAACTCAATTTATAACATTTGTATCATTTGTTTTTTTTCTGGATTTTTTCTGGATTTTTGATATTCTGTTTCTATCATATAAAATACACCTATGATAAAAATGATAGACCCTTCATTTCTTTGTAAGTGGGCAATCAGCAGGGGATCAAATAATACCCCCCCCCCCTCCGTATCTGCCTGGAGTCCAGCTTTAACTCTGATTTGCTATTTTGTATCACAAAATTGTATTTTTATAAATGCCTCAAACATTTCTCTGCTCTCCCCTGCAGACATCTAAGGGCACTACTTGTGATGTGATCAGGAGTGATGATAAGCTGCGTGATAATCATTGTGAATTTATTCTTACTATGATTTTATGATAAGTGCTGTTATAATAATCCTAATACTGGCGCACCGCCACTATTTACTGAGCAGGCTAAGCAAAGCGTCATACGTACATTTGTAGATTGAACACTAGACATGTGCACCATAGAAAAATTTGCTTAGTTTAGTTTCTGTTCGTTTCCGTTGATTCGTAATTTCGTAAGTCGTCGGTGTTCGTATTCGGACTCGTTCGTATTTTCGTAAGAGGTATTTTTTCGTTGATTCGTTTTTCCGTTAGTTTAATTTTTGTTTATTCGAAATTCGGACGCATTCGTATTTTCGTAGATTTAGTTACATTCGTACTTTCGTTAGATTGATTTATTCGTACTTTCGTAACATTGTTTTCGTAGATTCGTAATCGGAGCATAATTCATAATGTTATGTAATGTGTATGCTATTATTACATTGTAAGAGACACGGAAAATTACGAATCGAAAAAAAAAGTTACGAATGTACGAATTTTTTCGTTCAATCCATTCGAAGCACGTTAAGCAGCGCCATTGTAAGAGACACACGGAAAATGACGAATCGCAAAAAAAAAAAAAAAAGAAAATTACGAATGTACGAATTTTTTCGTTCAATCCACTCGAAGCACGTTGAGCAGCGCCATTGTAAGAGACACAGAAAATTACGAATCGCAAAAAAAAAAAAAAAGTTACGAATGTACGAATTTTTTTCGTTCAATCCATTCGAAGCACGTTAAGCAGCGCCATTGTAAGAGACACGGAAAATTACGATTCGCAAAAAAAAAAAAAAAAAAAAAAATTACGAATGTACGAAATTTTTTCGTTCAATCCATTCGAAGCACGTTAAGCAGCGCCATTGTAAGAGACACGGAAAATTACGAATCGCAAAAAAAAAAAAAGTTACGAATGTACGAATTTTTTCGTTCAATCCATTCGAAGCACGTTAAGCAGCGCCATTGTACGAGACACGGAAAATTACCAATTCAACAAAAAAAAAAAAAAAAAGTTACGAATGTACGAATTTTTTCGTTCAATCCATTCGAAGCACATTAAGCAGCGCCATTGTAAGAGACACGGAAAATTACGAATCGCAAAAAAAAAAAAAAAAAAGTTACGAATGTACGAATTTTTTCGTTCAATCCATTCGAAGCACGTTAAGCAGCGCCATTGTAAGAGACACGGAAAATTACGAATCAAAAAAAAAAAAAAAAAAAAAAAGTTCCGAATGTACAAATTTTTTCGTTCAATCCATTTGAAGCACGTTAAGCAGCGCCATTGTAAGAGACACGGAAAATTACGAATCAAAAAAAAAAAAAAAGTTACGAATGTACAAATTTTTTCGTTCATTTTGATTTTCGTTGTTCCCGTTTTCGTTTTTCGGATTTTCTTCTTTCGTAGTTTCGTTGTTTCTAATTTGGTTATTTCGGATTTTCGTTGTTTTTCATATTCGTTCGATTCGATAATTCGTTAAAATTTTTAGCGAATCATTTGTTCATTCGTAGGATAACGAATGAACGAATATAACGAATTTGAACGGAAAACGAATTAAAACAAAACGAATTGTACATGTCTATTGAACACATATCATAAAACACTTTGCCATCTTCACCTTGGATCCGACTGTTTGTTCCCACGATCAACAATGTTCCACAAGGAGAGGCTCCTCAATACTTATGCGAAAAAATACAACACTACACCCCCAATCGCAACCTCCGATCTAACAACCAAAACCTCCTCCTCGTCCCCAAATCCCGGTACAAGTCAAGGGGAGAACGAAGATTTGCAGTCCAAGGACCACGGCTATGGAACGCTCTACCTACGAACATCCGCTTGGAAAAAGACCATCGGGCCTTCAGGAAAAAACTCAAGACCTACCTCTTCTAAGAAGGAATCAACACAGGTCGGATCAAGCGCCTCGAGGCGATTCAGTTCGCAGTTGCAGCGCTATACAAATCATTCATTCATTCATTCATTCATTCACAATCCCAGCCACGTTGATACCATAGTATCATAGATCCTATGATAATGGACATTCCGGATTTAAAGTATCCATTTTAGATCCCTTAAACCCACCTCCCAACTTTTTTGAGATGAGAACGAGGTAGACCCATTCAGGCATGTACTGCCCATCGGGACTACCGGGAGTTTCCCGGTGGGCAGATGGCTCAGTGGGCCGGTCAGTCGCAGTCCTGGAGCCGCTCCTCACTGATAGGAATGATCGCAATTTCATTCCTGTCACCAAGGAGCAGCTGCCGACACTTGCTTGAGTAAGGATTAGGCTTTCTGCTCCCTCCAGCCTGCAGGGGGAGATAGGCAGCCGGCAGACTTTCCTTCCTCTCTCACTGAGAGCCACTGTGCCCATCAATTGTAGCCACTTTGCCCATCAAATGCAGCCATTGTGCCATCAAATGCAGCCACTGTGCCCATCAATTGTAGCCACTGTGCCCATCAAATGCAGCCATTGTGCCATCAAATGCAGCCACTGTGCTCATCAAATGCAGCTACTATGCCCATCAATTGCAGCCACTGTGTCATCAAATGCAGCCACTGAGCCCATCAGTCGCAGCCACTGTGCCATCAAACGCAACCACTATGCCCATCAATCGCAGCCACTGTGCCCATCAAACGCAGCCACTGTGCCCATCAAATGCAGCCACTGTGCCCATCAAATGCAGCCACTTGTGCCATCAATTGCAGCCACTGTGCCCATCAAACGCAGCCACTGTGCCCATCAAAAAAAGCCACTGTGCCCATCAAACGCAACCACTGTGCCCATCAAATGCAGCCACTGTGCCCATCAAATGCAGCCACTGTGCCCATCAAACGCAACCACTGTGCCCATCAAATGCAGCCACTGTGCCCATCAAACGCAGCCACTGTGCCCATCAATTGCAGCCTCTGTGCCCATCAAATGCAGCCATTGTGCCATCAAATGCCGCCACTGTGCCCACCAATTCAATTGCAGCCACTGTGCCCATCAAATGCTGCCACTGTGACACTCAAATACCGCCAGTGTGCCCATCAAAGGTTAACAATGTGAACCCCCCAACCACCCGCTCGCTGTCTGCCTGGCACTTACCCTATCTCGGTGCGGGGCAGTGGTGACAGCGGCGAGCTGTGTCCTCCATGCATCTCCTCCCCTCCTCCTGATAGGCATCCAATCACAGCAGCCCCAAGAGGTCTTACTTTTGAGGGAAAGAACATTCTGGTCAGGCCTCCTGCACGTTTATCACCTCCCCAGCCACCTTCGAGACGATCCCTTCCATAAATATTCAACTGATCATTTGAATTTCCTAGCCCTATGTTCTGGAAACTTCTTCCAGAGGCAGGAGGAAGTAATCAAGCTGAGGATACCCTGAGCAGGTCTACCCAATCAATCACTGCTCTATTTACAAAAATGGAGCCATAAACTGAATTTACCAAGCAGACTATCTCGAGAAGGGGCGCGACATCTGTTATTGTGGTGTCAATGATATTATGATATGAAAGTATTAAAGGGACTGTGTTGGTAGAAAACAGTAATGCCCTGTACACACGATCGGACTTTCCGGCGGAAAATGTGCGATCGGTGCTTGTTGTCGGAAATTCCGACCGTGTGTAGGCTCCATCGGACTTTTTCCATCGCAATTTCCGACACACAAAGTTTGAGAGCTGAATCTAAAATTTTCTGCAACAAAATCCGTTTGGACTTTTTCCGGCGGAAAATGTGCGATCGGAGCTTGTTGTCGGAAATTCCGTGTGTACACAATTTCCGACACACAAAGTTTGAGAGCTGAATCTAAAATTTTCTGCAACAAAATCCGTTTGCGCAAATTACGATCGTGTGTACACAATTCCGACGCACAAAGTCACGCATGCTCAGAATCAATCAGAAGAGCAGCACTGGCTATTGAACGTAATTTTTCTTGGCTCGTGGTACGTGTTGTACGTCACCGCGTTCTTGACGTTCGGAATTTCCGACCAACTTTGTGTGACTGTGTGTATGCAAGACAAGTTTAAGCCGACATCCGTCGGAAAAAAATCCGATGGATTTTGTTGTCGGAATGTCCGATCGTGTGTACGCGACATAACAGTTGCATTCGAGGTGGAGCGGTTGAGCCACTTTTTTTTGGAAAGCAGGGAAAAAATCAGCAAGATCATCTGTACCAAAGACATTTTGGCCTAAATTTTGGAAGAAATTAGATTTTATTGGATGTGTATTATAACAGAAATTAGAAAATATAGTTTTATTTCAAAATGTTCGATATTTTATTCATTTATATAGCAAAAAAAATATATGATATAAATTACATTTTGGTACAGTGATTAAAATTGAGAGCAAGTGGTGGGGCTTTATATGAAGCACACAGCAGCACAAAAGGAAGTCAAGTGACTGGGAAATACTATTTAGAGCCGGTTCACACTACCGCGACTTGGGGGGGGGGCGACTTGTCAGACCGCAAGTCGCCCCAAGTCGCTTGACATCAGAAATTACATGCAAGTGAATGAGAGCCGTCTTAATGAACGCTACTGAAGTCGCTCCGACTTCAGAAAAGGTTCCTGTACTACTTCAATCCGACTTCTAGGCGACTTGTACCCATTGATTTCAATGGAAGTTGCCTCCAAGTCGGATCTCCATCTATATTGAAGCGACAGTGTCGCCTCGAGGGGGAACTCCACGCCAAATTTTAAATAAAAAACGGCGTGGGGGCCCCCCCAAAATCCATACCAGACCCTTATCTGAGCACGCAGCCTGGCCGGTCAGGAAGGGGGTGGGGACGAGCGAGCGCCCCCACCCCTCCTGAACCATACCAGGCCACATGCCCTCAACATGGGGGGGTGGGTGCTTTGGGGAAGGGGGGCGCCCTGCGGGGTCTGGCCTCTTCTCCCGCTCTCCGGTGTCGTCTCCCACTCTTCTGCCAGCTCCTCTGCTATCTTCTTGCAGCTCTTTTACTAGCGGAGGAGCCCGGTATCCTCCGTCCTTCTTCCCTCTTCCCTCTTTTCTCTTCTCTCTTCTTTCTTCTTTCGTTGTTGTTTCATTGTTCGTTCTCTCCCGCTGTAATGCAGTGTGAGCGCTGCGCGTTGACTTATATAGGAATGGGTCGGGGTCACCGGGTGATGTCAGATGGTGGCCCCGCCCCGTATGACGTCAGGTCCCAAGGCATGTTGAATTGAATTGAATAAACAGTATTTCCCAGTCACTTGACTTCCTTTTGTGCTGCTGTGTTAAAGTCCCAAAATTCCTTTTCTTTTCATTTTGGTACAGTGTTGCATGACCCGCGCAATTACCAGTTAAAGTAGCGCAGTGCCGAATAGCAAAAAATGTCCTGGTCATGAAGGGGGAAAAATAACCTTCTGGAGGTCAAGTGGTTAATGTGAAAAGTGCTCGCAGTTGTGGTGGAGTAAAGAAATAGAGAAGGCCGGTCACTATTTGAGCACACAATTACACAGAAAGGTGTAAATCTGACGCCTAGGTGTGAAAACACACGAAGATCGTCGCTGACATTTGTGCAGGCGCGTTAATTGATAGGCAACTGCTTTATGAAATGTCCTCAATGAACCTTTCCATTCTGGCATCAGTTGGTAACTCCAAAGTTAAGCTTCACCCTGTAAAACTTAAATATTAATCCAAGGATTAGTGGAGAAAGACAAAAACTTTCCACAACAGGCTGATTAACCCTTTCAGAGGCATTTTCCCTCACTTAGAAAGAGGGTCACAGGTTTTAAACTGAGGTGCTGCAGGATGATCTTGAGGGTCACGACACGTACCTTGGAGGTGAGCCTGACGTGCAGAGGGAGACCTCTCGTACGGCTCTGGTTCCCGGGATCACTGGAGTGGGGACAGTGACCCTCGGAGCACAGTGGGGTATGAGAGCCTGCGGGGGTTCACTTGGCTGAGGATGGTGTCCGCTTGGCAGCGACAGGAATGGGCTCGGAGCAGCAGGCCGAATCGCACAGATGCAGGTCTGTAGGCAGGTGCGGCAGCAGGCAGGTGGGCACACGCACAGGGCAGCAGGCAGAAGCAGGGTCAGTCGAGCCAGGTCACAACAGCGGATCAATCAGAAAGGAACGGCAGGCAGAGAATGGTCAAGTCCAGGCAGCTTCTGCAACAGATGATCAGACAAGCAGGTACACAGAGCAGGTCAAAGGCAACCCAAGGGGTCAGGATTGGAGACAGCAGCAAGGTCAGGAGAGCCGGGTCAAATGTGGGAATAGATGCGGGTTCAGGATCAGGTTACAGGATGAGCTGCAGATCAGACAGCAAGAGTGCCTTTTGAAGAGGCCCCTTTTAAGGATCATTGGGCGCCAAAGCCGCATCACTGTGCGCATGTGCACGTGTGCGCATTGGCACAAATGTGCGCGTGGGTGTGCGCATTGGCGCGGGAGTGCGCACTGGCGCAGGTGTGCGCGATGTGCATTGGCGCACGTCTATTCACTACTGGATGCCTGTGAGCATGAACACCTCTTTGCAGCATCATGCACAGTGCGTCCATGACAGGTCATGAGTGAAGAGGTGCTGCAAAGAGTCAATGGAGAAAGGCCATGTCTGTTGGATGGAATATTGAAGACGAAATGCCAATTTTTTTAGCCATGTCATGGGAGGCTTGGCTGGAAAAGCATGATTGTGTAAGAGCGCAAGATGGTAAGAGGGATAGAGGAACAGGGTATCCATGATGGCAACCATGACCTGGAGCAGAACATTGACCTGGAAATGGTCAAAACCCAAATGGAAAGCAATGGTGGAGGCAAGGTTCTATAGTATAGGGGCACAAACATAGTTACATAGTTAGTAAGGTTGAATAAAGACACCAGGTCCATCCAGTTCAACTGTGAGTGTGGGTGCGTGCCTACAATTGTCCCTATCCCCGTACATTGTGTCTCATTAAGATGCTCATCTATTATCTATTATATTATTATTTATTTAAGGTACCCATATAGCGCCGTCAATTTACGCAGCACTCCACACATACATCGCACACTCACATCAGTCACTACCCTCAAGGAGCCCACAATCCAAGGATCCCAACTCACATCCATATACTAGGGCCAATTTTGGACAGAAGCCAATTAACCTACCAGCATGTCTTTGGAGTGTGGGAGGAAACCGGAGTACCCGGAGGAAACCCACACAGGCACAGGGAGAACATGCAAACTCCAGGCAGGTAGTGTCGTGGTTGGGATTTGAAACAGCGACCCTTTTTACTGCTAGGCGAGAGTGCTACACACTACACCACTGTGCCGCCAAACACGCTCTGTTGTAGTTCCCTTTCTCCCTGATAGGTGTTACTATAGTAAAAAGTTAGTCCCTTGGATCCTGATGGATTAAGGAATTTTCTGCCCTGCCACGACCATTAGAAGGGCATCCTCTAGTGCAGTGCCTTCCTTCAAATGCAATCCTCAGGCAATCTTCTCCTAGGCCCTCAGCCCAGCAGCCACTGAGGCCTAGACTGCGGCTTCTTGTCTTTTAGTGCAGCTGCCTTCAGTGGCAGCAGCCCCTGAACACTCCCTTGGGGGCAAAGAACATTCTGTTCAGGCCTCATGCACATTTATCATCCCCCCAGCCACCTTCTGGACACCTCATTCCAGGGATTGGCTGGGGCATAATAAATATTCAACTGATCATTTGAATCTCCCAGCCTTATGTTCTGGAAGCTTTGCCCCGAATATTGACCTTACAAAGATCAAAACCAAATGGAAAAGCAATTGCGGTTGCAAGGTTCTGTAGTGTGGGGGCATGGGCATGCTCTGTTGTAGGTTTACTTGCTCCTGTTAGGTGTTACTATAGTAGGCAGTGAGTTAGAACCTGGGATTCTAATGGATTAAGGAACTGCTCTTCCCAGTAGAGGGGAGCCCAATGTATGGGTTAGGAATGGAGCTCCCAGCAGTTCTGGTAGCCAGACTCAAAAGGAGGAACGGGATTTTCTAAAGTAACAGAACATTGGGCTCGTCATTTAGGCTGGAGGAGGCCTTTCTTTTGGGGCTACTCTCTTCCTCTATGTGAATGATAGGGCTTTGGGATGGCCTTCTGGTGGTGATGGATTTTGAAAGTCTCTCCTTCTCCGACTGAACTGCTTTGCCCTTTATTGAGTTTGTGACTTAAGAATGTGCCACTTCCACCTGGAAGGCTGAATCAGCTGCTTGATGCTTTTGTGTTTTGTTTGGTAAGATAAAGGCCAAGCAAGGGCATCTATGGGGTGGACATTCCATTATTCTGGTGGTGGGAATGTCTCCTGAGAACAGACCTGTGTACGGTGGGCTGCAATGGGTTCTGTTGCTTTAGGACCTTTACAAGGTATAGACTTTACAGCCACAGGGTACTGGTTAGGCCAGACAGGTTGCCATGCTTGGTGTCCTTCAATAGACAATGTATGCTTGGAACCTAGCAGGTCTCGTAGGTAGGGACTAGGGAGATCATAGGAAGGTCAAGATAAAAAAAAAAGCAAAAAGAGTAGAGGTGCTCCACCAGTGGCGGCTGGTGCTCAAAATTTTTGGGGGGGCGCAAACAAACAGCCTCACTGTGCCATCAAACGCTGCCACTGTGCCCATTAAATGCTGCCACTGTGCCCATCAAACGCTGCCACTGTGCCCATTAAACGCTGCCACTGTGCCCCAAGTGCTGCCACTGTGCCCCAAGTGCTGCCACTGTGCCCCAAGTTCTGCCATTGTGCCCCAAGTTCTGCCATTGTGCCCCAAGTGCTGCCATTGTGCCCCAAGTGCTGCCACTGTGCTCCAAACGCTGCCACTGTGCCCCTTAAGTGCTGCCACTGTGCCCCTTAAGTGCTGCCACTGTGCCCCTTAAGAGCTGCCACTGTGCCCCTCAAGAGCTGCCACTGTGCCCCTCAAGTGCTGCCACTGTGCCCTTCAAGTGCTGCCACTGTGCCCCCCTGCCTGCCCTCTGCACTTACCTTGTCTCGGTGTGCAGCTGGTGACAGCGTCAGGCGGCGAGCAGTGTCTCCTCATCGTCCGATGTCTTCTCCCGCGCTCCTCCTGTCTTCTGCTATGATTGGACGCCTAGCGTCCAATCACAGCGCCTGTGACTTCAGCCAATCAGGTGACAGGTACCAGACCCGGCAACCTGATTGGCTGAGAGGTGGGTCTGTGTTAGGGAAGCGATGTATTCGCTTCTCTAACACAATACTGTGTAAACAGCGAACACACAGCAGTGCGCCCGCTGTTTACACTTATGGAAGTCTATTAGAGCCCACCGCTCTAATCAGGTCCCCTATTAGAGCTTACAGCTCTAATAGGGTGCTTCCCCCCCCGCTGTAATTCAGATGCCCGGCGCCCGACAAGGGGCCGGACACCTGAATAGGGGGCGGCAGCGGTGACAATAGATAGATTCATGCAATGCATTAATCTATCTATTGGTGATAGAGTGGTGCAGGAGAGGGGGGGTGGCGCTCCTGCGCCCTCTATGCACGCACTGCCACTGTGCTCCACTACCTCTCAGCCTCAGGATATGAGGGTGGCATGGAGACAAGGACACAGTCACTTGACATTACAGATCAAATTCTGAAGTTCAACAAAGACGGCAAGCAGTCATGGTAGTGGTGGTGGTAAAGTTACATAGTTGGTAAGGTTGAATAAATACAACAGTCCATCCACTTCAACCTGTGTAGGTGTGTATGTGCAAGTGTGTGTAGAAAAAAAAAATTCCCATATCCCTGTATATTGTTTTTGCTAAGATGCACGTCCAAGAGTCTTTTAATACTATCCATACTGCCTGCCGACACCACCGGTTTTGGAAGAGTGTTCCATATCCTTACCGCCCTGACAGTGAAAAAACCCCTACGCAGGTTAAGGTTAAACTGCTTCTCTTCCAGTCTTATTGTGTGGCCCCCGTGTCCTCTTACACTCCGTGGGACTGAAAAGTTTCATACTAACGCTGGGATCATCGTTGAGATATTTCTGTATCGCTACCATATGTCCTCTCAAGTGTCTCTTCTCCAAAGTGAACAAACCAGGCGCTTGTAGTCGTTTCTCGTAATTTAGGTCCTCCAGTCCCCATATTCATTTAGTTGCCCTTCTGTGGACTTTCTCCAGCTCCAACACATCCTTTCTGAGGATTGGTGACCAGAACTGGACAGAATACTCCAGATGTAACTCTAACCTGGTAACTGTAAAAAAAAATTAAAGCGTCGCCTATGGAGATTTTTAGGTACCGAAGTTTGTCGCCATTCTACGAGTGCGTGTAGTTATAAAGCGTGACATGTTTGGTATCTATTTACTCGGCGTAATCTTTCACATTATGCAAAAAAAATTGCATAACTATACTGTTTTTTTGTTTTATTTAATTCATGAAAATGTCCCTTTTCCCCAAAAATTGTGTTTAAAACACCGCTGCACAAATACCGTGTGACATAAAATATTGCAACAACCGCCATTTTATTATCTAGATTCTCTGCTATAAAAATATATACGGTATAATGTTTGGGGGTTCTAAGTAAATTTCTAGCAAAAAATAGGGATTTTAACTTAACCAAATGTCAGAAATAGGCTTAGGCCCCTTTCACGCTTTATACGACTTGTCCCACGATTTGGGACTGCAAAGTAGCATGAAAAGTCGTTCCCCCATGATTTCCAATGACAGCCATTCATATATTAGTACGACTTCAAGTCGTTCCGACTTCAAAGTAGTCCCTGCACTACTTTGGTCCGATTTTAATGCCACTTACACACAGGGGCGGACTGACCATTTGGCCACTCGGGCACTGCCCGAGGGCCCCGGGCCACTAGGGGGCACCATCAGGGTTTCCAGCCTCAGTAAAACCAGGGACAGTATGTAAAAATCTTTTTTTTTTTTTTACATCTGTCTCTGAAATGTCCCTTACCGACATCCTTTTGGTCTAAAAATCCAGAGATTATAGCTGCCCCACCTCTCCAGTACCTTCTCAGCCAATAGAAACATGTCTGTGTATACTGTGTGATTGTATACTGTGTGTGTGTATACTGTGTGATTGTACACTGTGTGTGTGTGTATACTGTGTGTACATGTCTGTGTATACTGTGTGATTGTATACTGTGTGTGTGTGTTTGTGTATACTGTGTGACCCCATAATCTCTGATTGCCTGGGGGCAATGCCGGGACAAGGTCATCTAGTGCCCAGGGCGAACATGTCAAACTGCGCCCCCCCCCCCCCCCAAGATGTATGAGCGTTATGTGTCAGCAAAAATCCCCAAAGCATCAATTCCCCCTCCTCCCAGTACAAATCTACCCCCCTACTGAAATCCCCTCTCCTAGCACAACTTCTCTACCCCCAAAATCCCCCCCAGCAAGAATCTTCTTCCCCGCCATCACCCCTCCCAACACAAACCCCCCTAAATCACTCTTAGCACCCCCCCCCCAAATTTCCCCAACTAGTATAATACTCCCTGCCATTCCGCCAAATTCCCCCTTCCAACACAAATCCCCTTCCCCCCTGCAATCTCCTTGTGGTGCCCCCCCCCCCACCTCACAGGATACCACAGTGCCCAGGGCAGCCGCCCCTCCTGCCCACCCCTTGTCCCGGCCCTGCCTGGGGGCCCCATAATCTCCTATTGCCCGTAGACATGTGCAATTCATTTCGTTTTTTTTCGTTTTTCGTTTTTGTTCGTTATTTTCGTTCGTTCGTTTTCGTACGAATGAACGAATCATTCGAATCGTACGAATCCGAATAACGAATCGTAATGAATCGTTCGAATTGTACGAATCCGATTAACGAATCATTCGAATCGAACGAATCCGAAAAACAACAAAAATCCAAAAAAAACTAATTAGAAACAACGAATGTACTAATGAAGAAAACCCGAAAAACGAAAACGAACGAAAAAATTCGTACATTCGTAACTTTTTTTTTCGATTCGTAAATTATTAAAATGTAATAATAGCATACACATTACATAAAATTATGAATTATGCTTCGATTACGAATCTACGAATGTTACGAATGTACGAATAAATACGAATGCGTCCGAAAATTAAACTAACGAAAAAACGAATCAACGAAAAAATAACTCTTACGAAAATACGAATCGTTACGAATACGAACACCGACGACTTACGAATGTACGAATCGTTACGAATCAGTGGAAACGAAAAAAAACGAAACGAAAAAAAAATATTTTTTTTCGGAAACGAAAAAAACGAAACGAAAATAAACAAATTTTTTTTGTTGTGCACATGTCTAATTGCCCGGGGGCCCCATGAGTTGTCAGTCCGCCCCTGCTTACACAGGCATTCCTTGAAATCGCGTCAAAATCGCGGCAAAAATTGCGGCAAAATTGCGCGCGACTTAGAAGTCTCACAAGTGTGAAAGGGGCCTAAGTCATGAAAGGGTTAAAGCTACACATTTAGATAAGTGTTAGCTGTAAGATATGCTGCACATGTTAGTCCCTTCGGGGTGGCAGTTACCGGCGATGCACCGCACATTGTGATGAAATAAGTGAGAGCGGCAATTCCCCGGCACTGTAAATGTAGAAACCGATTACGAAACTGACCTCACAATTTGCATTGCTGAAAGAGTTTACAGTCCCAACATTGTGATTTTATCCGGTTTATAGTGCGTTGCCTGTAATATCCTGTGATTTTACAATGGTAGGAAATGCCGCTTTTACAAGCAACTATCTAAAAGACTTCTGTGACCAAAAATAAATAAATCCATTAACCACCTCAATGCCGGGGCACTTACACCCCTTCCGGCCAAGGCCATTTTTTCAGCTTTCAGCGCTGTCACACTTTGAATGACAATTGCGCGGTCGTGCTACACTGTAACCATGTGACATTTTTATTATAATTTTCTTCACACAAATAGAGCTTTCTTTTGGTGGTATTTAATCACTTTTGGGTTTCTAATTTTTTCCTAAATAAAAAAAAAAAGAGCAAAAATTGTGAAAAAAGGTTTTTGTCAGTAAATTTTTGTAAATAAGTAATTTTTCTCCTTCACTGATGGGCACTGATGAGGTGGCACTTATGGGCACTGATGAGGCGGCACTTAAGGGCACTGATTAGGTGGCACTGATGAGGAGGCACGAGTATGCCACACTTATGGGCACTGATATGTGGCACTGATAGGCGGCACTGATGGGTGGCACTGGTGGGCACAGATAGGCAGCACTGGTGGGCACAGATGGGCGGCACTGATTGGCATTGATGGGCAGCAGTGATGAGCATTGATGGGCAGCAGTGATGGGCATTAATGGGCAGCAGTGATAGCCAGCACTGACTGGCATCACTAATTGCTGGCACACTGATTGCTGGCACTTGTGGGCAGTGATTGCTGGCACTTGTGGGCACAGATTGGTGGCAATTGTGGGCACTGGTTGGCACTGATTGCTGGCAGTGGTGGGCAATCATTGCTGGCACTGGTGGGCACTTAATTGTAATCAGGGCACTGATGATCAGTGCCCTGATTACATACCTAGCTGTCCCCTGTGAGGAGATGCCGCTGATCGGCTCTCCTCTCCTCAGTGTGAGGTGAGGAGCGCCGATTATGGGCATCTCCGTGTTTACATGTGACCGGCTGCGATTGGACACAGATCGGCCGCAGCTCTTTACACAGATCGGGGTCGCGCCCAGGGGCGTACCTAGAGCATTTGGCACCCGGGGCGGATCCTATATATGGCACCCCCCACCCCACCTTAAAATGTAAAAACACCCCACTGTGCCCCCTGCATACCTCTGCATCCTTTAATATATTTTTGTCACTACTGTGTACCCCCTCTCCACAACTGCCCCTCTGGACCCCTTTACATTACACAGCACCCTGCGCCTCTGAACCCCTTTATATTACGCAGCACCCTGCACCTCTGGACCCCTTTACATTACGCAGCACCCTGCACCTCTGGACCCCTTTACATTACGTAGCACCCTGCACCTCTGGACCCCTTTACATTATACAGCACCCTGCACCTCTGGACCCTTTTACATTAAACAGGACCTTGCACCTAAGGACCCCTTTACATAACACAGCACCCTGAACCTCTGGACCCCTTTACATTACACAGCACCCTGAACCTCTGGACCCCTTTACATTACACAGCACCCTGAACCTCTGGACCCCTTTACATTACACAGCACCCTGAAGCTCTGGACCACTTTACATTAGACAGCACCCTGAACCTCTGGACCCCTTTACATTACACAGCCCTTGTACCTCTGCACCCCTTTACATTACACAGCCCCCCACAGCTCTGGACCCCTACAGTGCAGACCCCCCCTACAGTACAGAATCCCCCTACAGTGCACAGACCCCCCTACAGTGCTGGACCCCCCTACAGTGCAGAACCCCCCTACAGTTCACAGACCCCCCTACAGTGCACAGACCCCCCTACAATACAGACCCCCCTACAGTGCACAGACCCCCCCAACAGTACAGAACCCCCCTACAGTGCACAGACCCCCCCCCTACAGTGCACAGACCCCCCTACAGTGCACAGACCCCCCCTACAGTGCAGACCCCCCTACAGTGCAGAACCCCCCTACAGTGCAGAACCCCCCTAAAGTGCAGGACCCCCCTACAGTGCAGACCCCCCTACAGTACAGAACCCCCCTACAGTGCACAGAGTGCACAGACCCCCCTACAGTGCAGACTCCCCACAGCAAAGACCCCACCCATAATGTACCTCAGAAAGCACACATGGAGAGCCCGAGGCAGTGGCATTGCGGGGGGGGAGGTGCGAGCCGCACCCGAGTGACACCTGTCGGCAGTGACCCGGGACCCGGCGCAACGATCACCTTCTCTCAGTGGTCACGGCTCTGATCAGTCTCGGCAGCGCCGCGGCTGTCACAGCCGAGCAGAGTGAAGCCGCCTCCCCTTCCTCCTTTATGTCTACACAGTGCTGTGCATGCTGGAGGAGGGGGAGGAGGCTTTACTCTGCTCGGCTATGACAGCCGCTGCCGAGACTGATCAGAACCGTCCGCGACCACAGAGAGAAGGGGATAGTTGCGCCGGGTCCCGGGTCACTGTGCCGACAGGTGTCACTCGGGTGCGGCTCGCACCTCCCCCCCCCCGCAATGCCACTGCCTCAGGCGAGCGGTGCCGCTGCCTAACCCGCGGCGCTGTCTCCTCTTCAGTAGTGGAGGGGGAGGGTGCTGGCCTGACACCCCCCCAGTGTGTGGCACCCGGGGCGGCCCGCCCCCCACTTAGTGCGCCACTGGTCGCGCCATGTCCTAGCAACACGGCACGGCCGCGATCGCTGCACGCCCCCGGGGGCACGCTAAAGTGGACATCCTGGGAAGCCATCATGTGACGTCCACCCAGAATGAGAAGCGCACTGCCCAGCCGCCATTTGACGGTGGGCGGCGGCAAGTGGTTAAAGTGATATTAAACACACACTGCTTCATTTACATTGTCCTTTCTATTTCTGTATGTGGATGATGGCACCTTTTTCCTTATCAATATCCAGCTGGCACATAATCCGGCTCTCTCCCAGTCTGTCTATAGGGAAACATAAGCAGGAGGAGCTTCTAGTCCTCTGCTGCTGGTCACATGTTCAAAGAAACAAACAAAACAAAAAAAAACTGTTTTTGGAATACAGAGTAAAAATAAATAATTAATATCAATAAACTGTTTTAAATTGTCATTCAAATATATATTTGAAATTAAATCTGTATTATTTTGTGGAAATAACATGGTGTGGGTGGATTTCTGCCAGCCGCGCCCCTCCAGTCTGTGTCTTATAATAAGAGGGAGGCGAAGCCTCCATCAATCTACATGTCATATCCCACCCCCATTGTGTTTAGCTGGTTAGTGGGCATGGAGGAGGAGGAGGGAGGGAGTGGGCTGTCATCTACCACTGTATTTACGCCCACATGTGTGGCTCTATAGTCACATGGGCTGCTCAGATGTGATAGGGAGGAAATGCTCAGAACTCGCTGAAAACTGAGCATGTGCAGAGCTGACAACAGGGCCGGGACAAGGGGTGGGCAGGAGGGGCGGCTGCCCTGGGCACTGTGGTATCCTGTGAGGTGGGGGGGAGGCACCACAAGGAGATTGGGGAAGGGGATTTGTGTTGGAAGGGGGGATTTGGCGGAGTGGCAGGGAGTATTATTCTAGTTGGGGAAATTTGGGGGGATGTTAAGAGTGATTTAGGGGGATTTGTGTTGGGAGGGGTGATGGGGGGGGAGAAGATTCGTGCTGGGGGGGGGATTTTGGGGGTAGAGGAGTTGTGCTAGGAGAGGGGATTTCAGTAGGGGGGTAGATTTGTACTGGGAGGAGGGGGAATTGATGCTTTGGGGATTTTTGCTGACACATAATGCTCATACATCTGGGGGGGGGGGGGGCGCAGTTTGACATGTTCGCCCTGGGCACTAGATGACCTTGTCCTGGCACTGGCTGACAACATCGCTCTGCAAAATCCCCAACTGCATTGGGGACATGATCAAAAGGGGGAGATAGAGAGCAGCAGGATCAACCAGGTTTTTTTTTTTGCAGAATACAGAAAATGAATCCCATAGGGACTGAGTGAGTATGAACAGCGTGTTATACAGCATGTATTGATACTTTTTTAATGATGTGGTTTTAGTGACACTTTAACGTGTCTGTAATTTAGGAATGCACAATTTTTGGGGCCCATTCACAATGCATGAATTTCACAGTGCCATTCAGTTTGTATGCCCCCCCCCCCCCCCCCCCCGCCATCATAGTTTTTTTTTCGTTTTTCGTCTTTTTTCGTTATTTTTGTTCATTCGTTACCGTACGAATGAACGAACGATTCGCTAAAAATTTTAACGAATCGTTCGAATGGAACGAATCCGAAAGCAACGAAAATCCGAAAAAAACTAATTAGAAACAACGAATCTACGAAAGAAGAAAATCCGAAAAAAAAAAACGAAAACAGGAACAACGAAAATCAAAATGAACGAAAAAATTCGTACATTCGTAACTTTTTTTTTTTTTGTTGAATTGGTCATTTTCCGTGTCCCTTACAATGGCGCTGCTTAACGTGCTTCGAATGGATTGAACGAAAAAATTCGTACATTCGTAACTTTTTTTTTTTGTTGAATTCGTAATTTTCCGTGTCCCTTACAATGGCGCTGCTTAACGTGCTTCGAATGGATTGAACGAAAAAATTCGTACATTCGTAACTTTTTTTTTTTGTTGAATTCGTAATTTTCCGTGTCCCTTACAATGGCGCTGCTTAACGTGCTTCGAATGGATTGAACAAAAAAATTTGTACATTCGTAACTTTTTTTTTTCGATTCGTAATTTTCCGCGTCTCTTACAATGTAATAATAGCATACACATTACATAACATTATGAATTATGCTCCGATTACGAATGTACAAATGTTACGAATGTACGAATAAATATGAATGCGTCCGAATTTCGAATAAACAAATAAACGAAAATTAAACTAACGGAAAAACGAATCAACGAAAAAATAACTCTTACGAAAATACGGATCGTTACGAATACGAACACCGACGACTTACGAATTTACGAATCGTTACGAATCAACGGAAATGAAAAAAACGAAACAAAAATAAACAAATTTTTTTGTTGTGCACATGTCTACCCTGTTTCCCCGAAAATAAGACCTAGCGTGATTGTCGGTGATGGCTGCAATATAAGCCCTACCCACCAAATAAGCCCTACCCTGTTTCCCCGAAAATAAGACCTACAAGGACTTTAACTAGGGCTTATTTGGGGGGTAGGGCTTATATTGCAGCCATCACCGACAATCACGCTAGGTCTTATTTTCGGGGAAACAGGGTACTAGAAAGATACCCGACAACCCACCTTATTTAAAAAAAAAACTGTGGGAAGAAGACTCGCACATTTCTTTGGACTACTACAAATGGGAAAAAAAAGTACTCTACTATGCTCCACAATCATGGGCGTCCGCGGGTAGGGGCAAGGGGGGTCAAGTGCCCCCCCCCCCCCAGGAATCAGGGATCAGATCTTAAATTCAGCAAGATCTTAAAAACAACGAAAATCCGAAAAAAACTGATTAGAAACAACGAATCTACAAAAGAAGAAAATCCGAAAAATGAAAACAGGAACAATGAAAATCAAAATGAACGAAAAAATTCGTACATTCGTAACTTTTTTTTTTTTTTGTTGAATTGGTAATTTTCCGTGTCTCTTACAATGGCGCTGCTTAACGTGCCTCGAATGGATTGAACGAAAAAATTTGTACATTCGTAACTTTTTTTTTCGATTCGTAATTTTCCGTGTCTCTTACAATGGCGCTGCTTAACGTGCCTCGAATGGATTGAACGAAAAAATTCGTACATTCGTAACTTTTTTTTTTTGTTGAATTGGTAATTTTCCGTGTCCCTTACAATGTAATAATAGCATACACATTACATAAAATTATGAATTATGCTCCGATTACGAATCTACGAATGTTACGAATTTACGAATAAATACGAATGCGTCCGAATTTCGAATAAATGAATAAACGAAAATTAAACTAACGGAAAAACGAATCAACGAAAAAACAACTCTTATGAAAATACGAATCGTTACGAAAACGAACACCGACGACTTACGAATTTACGAATCGTTACGAATCAACGGAAACGAAAAAAACTAAACAAAAATAAACAAATTTTTTTGTTGTGCACATGTCTACCCTGTTTCCCCGAAAATAAGACCTAGCGTCATTGTCAGTGATGGCTGCAATATAAGCCCTACCCACCAAATAAGCCCTACCCTGTTTCCCCCGAAAATAAGCCCTACCCTGAAAATAAGACCTACAAGGACTTTAACTAGGGCTTATTTGGGGGGTAGGGCTTATATTGAAGCCATCACCGACAATCACGCTAGGTCTTATTTTCGGGGAAACAGGGTACTAGAAAGATACCCGACAACCCACCTTATTTAAAAAAAAAACTGTGGGAAGAAGACTCGCACATTTCTTTGGACTACTACAAATGGGAAAAAAAAGTACTCTACTATGCTCCACAATCATGGGCGTCCGCGGGTAGGGGCAAGGGGGGTCAAGTGCCCCCCCCCCCCCAGGAATCAGGGATCAGATCTTAAATTCAGCAAGATCTTAAAAACAACGAAAATCCGAAAAAAACTAATTAGAAACAACGAATCTACAAAAGAAGAAAATCCGAAAAAATAAAAACAGGAACAATGAAAATCAAAATGAACGAAAAAATTCGTACATTCGTAACTTTTTTTTTTTTTGTTGAATTGGTAATTTTCCGTGTCTCTTACAATGGCGCTGCTTAACGTGCCTCGAATGGATTGAACGAAAAAATTCGTACATTCGTAACTTTTTTTTTCGATTCGTAATTTTCCGTGTCTCTTACAATGGCGCTGCTTAACGTGCCTCGAATGGATTGAACGAAAAAATTCGTACATTCGTAACTTTTTTTTTTCGATTCGTAATTTTCCGTGTCTCTTACAATGTAATAATAGCATACACATTACATAACATTATGAATTATGCTCCGATTACGAATCTACGAATGTTACGAATCTACAAATAAATACGAATGCGTCCGAATTTCGAATAAACGAAAATGAAACTAACGGAAATACAAATCAACGAAAAAATAACTCTTACGAAAATACGAATCGTTACGAATACGAACACCGACGACTTACGAATTTACGAATCGTTACGAATCAACGGAAACGAAAAAAACGAAACAAAAATAAACAAATTTTTTTGTTGTGCACATGTCTACTAGAAAGATACCCGACAACCCACCTTATTTATAAAAAAAACCTGTGGGAAGAAGACTTGCACATTTCTTTGGACTACTACAAATGGAAAAAAAAAGTACTCTACTATGCTCCACAATCATGGGCGTCCGCAGGTAGGGGCAACGGGGGGTCAAGTGCCCCCCCCTAGGAATCAGGGATCAAATATTAAATTCAGCACAGTTGCGTCGGTATCAGGGTGTGGGCAGCCCGCACCTGGGTGCCACCCACCAGTGGGGTGACACAGTCAAGGTGCTTTCAAGCCCCCCCATCAGTGTAGTGTGATTTCGGCTCTTTTCCTTGCTCAGTCCAGAACTCGGTGGCGCTGTGACAGGAGAAAGATGAGCTGCCAGAGGTTTTCCCCGACCGCCCCCCCCCCCCCCCCCCCCCCATGGGCGTCCGCAGAACTTTTTTCAGGGGGGGGGCATCATTTTAAGGTCACCCATGCTCTGACCTTTTCGACAATGTCATTATCACATTATCACGGCCAGAGACTGCAGACGTAGTACAGGTGATGGTCAGAGACTGCATACATGGCCCAAGAGACTGTCAGAGACTGCAGACACGGCCCAAGAGACTGTCAGAGACTGCAGACATGGCTCAAGGGACTGTAAGAGACTGCAGACACGGCCCAAGAGACTGTCAGAGACTGCAGACATGGCACAAGGGACTGTAAGAGACTGTGGACATGGCACAAGAGATGACCAGAGACTGCATACATGGCCCAAGAGACTGTCAGAAACTGCATACATGTGGGGAGTGACAGAGAGAAAGGGGGTGAGAGATAGAGGAGTGTGACAGAGTGAGACAGACGGGGGTGACAGAGAGAGAGGGGGGGGGGGGTGAAAAAGACAGAGGGGTGAGAGAGAGAGAGAGAGGTGATGGGGGTAATCACTCCTGATCCGATCCCTGATTCCGGGGGGGGGGGCACTTGCCCCCCTTGCCCCTACCTGCGGAGGCCCATGCCCCCCCTTCTCCTGTCAGGGAGAAGAGACGGCGGCTTTTACCAGGTTCCCTGCCCAGCTTCCTGCCCGCTTTGTTCCTTTCCTATTGGCCATAACTGAGGGCCAATGAAAGGAGACTAGGAGAGGAGAGCATCATGGGACATGTAGTCTCAAAGATTGGCGGCCCCATTTTCCACAGGGAGGAGGCTACAGCTCGATCAAGAGAGAGATTGAGAGACTGCAGCCTGGAAAAAAGCTGAGGGAGAGAGTGCTACAGGACAAAGAATGAGGAGTGTGCTGGGCAGAAGCCAGAGAGAGAGCCACGCTGGCCAGTGCCACCAGAGAGAGAAAGAATGAGCCACTACCAGGGTACAGACATGCTACACTACTGACCAGAGTCGCCCCGGGGAACCCAGAGTGAGCGATCGTCCAGCCGGAGGGATCACTGCTGTAGTTTTGCTTGGTCTGTTAAGAGGGCATGTCGGCCATTATCCATTACTTATCCTAGGGACTGTGCTACGTCTCTGACCATCATAATGTGATAATGACATTGTCGAAAAGGGGCGGTGCATGGGGGACCCTAAAATGATGCCCCCCCCCCCCTGAAAAAAGTTCTGCGGACGCCCATGTCCACAATCAAGATGGTATAGAACCCTAAGAAAAGTTCCTAAGAAACTCTGACTTATATGGCACCTCAGGCTCAATTCTTCATATTTGGTGGCCTCTTAGGCTGCTTTCACATTGGAGCGGTTTGCAGGCGCTATTGCGCTAAAAATAGCGCCTGCAAACCGACCCGAAACAGCTGTTGCTGTGTCTCCAGTGTGAAAGCCCGAGGGCTTTCACACTGGAGCGGTGCGCTAGCAGGACGGTAAAAAAAGTCCTGCTAGCAGCATCTTTGGAGTGGTGAAGGAGCGGTGTGTTCACCGCTCCTATACCGCTCCTTCCCATTGAAATCAATGGGACACCGCGGGGATACCGCCGGCAAAGCGCCGCTGCAGCGGCGCTTTGCGGAGGTTTTTACCCCTTTTTCGGCCGCTAGCGGGGGTTAAAACCACCCCGCTAGCGGCCGCATACCCCGGGTAAAACGATGGTAAAGCAGCGCTAAATATAGCGCTGCTTTACCGTCGCCGCCCCGCACCACCCCAGTGTGAAGCCGGCCTTATAGGAAGGAAACCCAGAACAATATTAGTAGGCTGACTGACCAAGCCCTCTCCTTCACACCACACACCCACCTACTACTTCAGCTATTATCAACCGGGGTTCTTCCAGAGATCCTAGAACTGTGGCTAATTGATCTCCCATCTGATGGTGCTTTCATGGTTCCAGGACCAACAACAGTTGGCAGAACCAACTTCATGGCATCGGAGATCTTTCTAGCTGTCTCTAATGCCGCGTACACACAATCAGACTATCCAAATGAATGGACTTGCCCACACACGGAGTAAAGTCCGTTCATTTTGAACGTGACTCCAGGTAGACGGGACTAGCGAAGGAAGTCAATGTCGCCGCCTTCATCGGCGAGATTGACACCTTGCTAGCCCCGTCGCCTGGTATGGATTTAAAGGGGAACCCCTACGCTGAAAAAACGGCGTGGGGGTCCCCCCCAAAGTCCATACCAGACCCTTATCTGAGCACGCAGCTCGGCCGGTCAGGAAAGGGGGTGGGGACGAGCGAGTGCCCCCCTCCTGAGCCTTACCAGGCCGCATGCCCTCAACATGGGGGGTGCTTTGGGGAAGGGGGGGCCCTGCAGCCCCCCCCCCCACCCCAAAGCACCTTGTCCCCATGTTGATGAGGACAAGGGCCTCTTCCCGACAACCTTGGCCGTTAGTTGTCAGGGTCTGCGGGCGGGGGCTTATCAGAATCCGGGAGCCCCCTTTAATAAGGGGGCCCCCAGATCCCGGCCCCCCACCCTATGTGAATGAGTATGGGGTAAATGGTACCCCTACCCATTCACCTGAGGGAAAAAGTGTTAATAAAAAAACACACAACGCAGGTTTTTAAAGTAGTTTATTAGACAGCTCCGGGGGTCTTCTTCCGACTTCGGGGGTCTTCTCGCCGGGCTCCTCCGCTATCTTCTGCTCTTTTACCGCTCTTTTACTAGCGGAGAAGCCCGGCTTTCTCCTTCGTCGTCCGGGGGTCTTCTTTCCAACTTTGGGGCTCTTGTCCCGCACTTCGTTTCTTCTGCCGGGCCTCCGCTATCTTCTTCCAGCTCTTTTACTAGCGTTGGCCCGGTCTTCTCGTTCGTCGCCGCCTTCTTCTTCTTCTGCTTTTCTTCTTCTTCCTTACGATTTTGACACAACACTCTCTCCGGCCGCAATGCCAGGGATGCGTTGCGCGGCTACTTATATAGGCATAAGGGGCGGGGTCACCGGGTGATGTCACATGTGACCCCGCCTTTTATGATGTCACAGTCCCGGGGAGGATGCCGCAAGGCTCCACTGCCTGTTTCCTTGAGATAGAATGGCGGTGTCGACACCCGATTCGACATCTACAGCCTTTAGTTGATTCTGACTTTTAACCACTTCGCATCCAGGCCAATTCTGACATTTCTCTCCTACATGTAAAATTCATAATTTTTTTGCTCGAAAATTACATAGAACCCCCAAACATTATATATGTTTTTTTAGCAAAGACCCTAGAGAATACAATGACGCTCGTTGCAACTTTTTATCTCGCACGGTATTTGCGCAGCAATTTTTCGAACACGTTTTTTTCAGAAAAAAAACAATTTCATGCTTAAAAAAAAACAAAACAGTAAAGTTAGCCCAATTTTTTTGCATAATGTGAAAGATGAAGATACGCCGAGTAAATAGATACCCAACATGTCACGCTTCAAAATTGCACGCGCTCGTGGAATGGCGCCAAACTTTGGTATTTAAAAATCCCCATAGGCGACGGTTTAACATTTTTTACTGGTTACATGTTTTGAGTTACAGAGGAGGTCTAGGGCTAGAATTATTGCTCTCGGTCTAACGTTCGCGGCGATACCTCACATGTGTGGTTTGAACACCATTTTCATATGTGGGCGGGGCTTACGTATGCGTTCACTTCTGCGTACGAGCTCACGGGGACAGGGGCGCTTTAAAAAAATTTTTTTATTATTGTTAATTTGACTTTTATTTTTTTAAGTTTGACAGTTTAAAAAAAAAAAAAAATTGATTACTTTTATTCCTATTACAAGGAATGTAAACATCCCTTGTAATAGGAATATTACCTGATCGGACCTATTTACAGTGAGATATGGGGGGTCAATAAGACCTCACATCTCACCTCTAGGCTGGAAAGCCTAAAATTAAAAAAAAAAAAAAAACGATCACCGCTTCCCAGCGGAGGCGGCGCCGTTATTCGAATGCAGAGGCCGGGCGTGACGTCATAACATCGCGCCCGTCCTCCGAACGATCATAGAGACTCCGGCGACCATCTGGTCCGCCGGAAATCTCTATAGTGATCATCCGGTGCCGGCGGTTCCTGTGTCCGACTCACCGATGGAAGCGGTGAGTCGGTAGAAGCACCGGAGGCCGCCGCCCATAAGAACGATCAAGCGGCGGAACACGGCACGGATTGGCATGTATAGGTGGCACAGATGGGCATGGATAGGTGGCACGGATGGGCATGGATGGGCAGTGATAGGCACTGATAGGCGGCACGGATAGGCACTGATAGGCGGCATTGTGTAATGTATTGTACTGATGGATGCCAATCAGTGCTAAACAATAATGCATTCCAATCAGTGATGCCCATTGTGGGCACTGATTGGCATCCATCGTGGGCACTGATTGGCATCCATTGTGGGCACTGACTGGCATCCCTGGTGGTCCAGTGTGGGCATACTTGGGGGGGGGGGCTGTGCTGATAATCGATCAGCACAGACCCCCCTTGTCAGAAGAGCAGCCGATCGGCTCTCCTCTACTCGCGTCTGACAGAGTGAGGAAAAGCCGATCAATGGCATTTCCTATTTACACTGTGATCAGCCGTGATTGGACACGGCTGATCACGTGGTAAAGAGTCTCCGTAGGAGACTCTTTACCGAGATCATAGTTGCCGGGTGTCAGACTGACACACCGCAACAACGATCGGCGTGATGCGCGCCCCCGGTTCTCAATATCCTGAGGATCTCATATGACGTGAGGTCAGGATTTTGAAACCACTTTGCAGCCGTCATTCTGCTATATGGCGGGCGGCAAGTGGTTAAAGGTGGATTTGTATTAAAAAGGTCCTACAAAAGCTCCAGAAGAAGCCACGTTTGGGGTGAAACATGTAGCGGCAACCATTCTTTTGTATTGTGAGCACAGGGCTGATTCTACCCAAATGTTTTAAGCAGTTTTGTAGTATCTAATAATAACATTTTCTATTTTTGGTTAATTTAACGTTGATTGATTTTTCTGCACCTTAAAACTACATCTTTTTGCTCTTTTGGTATTTCTTGTCATATTTAAAGGAGGTGTTGTGCGAATATCAAAATCTCCAAGTTCTAATACTAATATATTGTTGCTAACCTTATAAATGCTGTATTTAGGCCCCTTTACACAGGGCCTTCTTTAATATTGATTGGACCCTGGGCAAAACTTTTCTTGGGCACAGTCCCCCCCCCCCCCCTTTCAGTTTCGCTCTCCACCTGCTCTGAGACATACAATAAATAGCAGCTAGACTCAAAATCAGTTTACTGAATCAGATCAGGTTGCCAGAGGTTACAGTGTATCATTACCGCTCACTGACTGGTTGCCAGAGCTTACAGTGTATCATTACCGCTCACTGACTGGTTGCCAGAGCTTACAGTGTATCATTACCGCTCACTGACTGGTTGCCAGAGCTTACAGTGTATCATTACCGCTCACTAACTGGTTGCTAGAGATTACAGCACACATTATGGCTCACTGATTAGTTGCTAGAGGTTACAGCACATGATTTCTGCTTGTTGATTGGTTGCTAGAGATTACTGTGGATATGACCTCAGGGGGTCATGATACACAT
Source organism: Lithobates sylvaticus (assembly GCA_028564925.1). NCBI lineage: Eukaryota > Metazoa > Chordata > Amphibia > Anura > Ranidae > Lithobates > Lithobates sylvaticus. Next base: position 12,035,508 of record CM053030.1, read on the forward strand.
ATCAATGCCGCCGGCCGCCCCTATTTACATAGGAATGCCGGTAATTTACATGTAAACACAGGGTCTGCAGGTGAGTCATCTTTACGCAACAATAGGGCAGAGCTGGGCAGCATTAGTAGCAGCACTTCACACTGAGATATTGGGACACAGCACAGGACTAAAACCTCAAGGGACGAGTTAATTTAAACCAGGATAGTTGGCAAGTAGGAGGCAGCTGCTTTGGGCCCCAAAACGATGACAGGGCCCAGGGCAGCTGCCCCTTTTGCCCTGCCTTAAAAACAGCCCTGCCTTTACACCAGAATGTGGTGCGTTCTGTGGACGTTTCCCGCACAGCATTCAAAGCCGCACATCCACAGTGACTCCAAAAGGCATTAATTGTGAGGATGAGGCCCACGAGTGGTTGGTTGGGTGGTACTCATGATACAATGGATGGTTGATAAACTGGGTATGATTGGCAGTCCTCGCATACTTAGAGGTGGGGTTTTGGGTGGCACCAAAACATAAAATGGCCGTTATTTGGGGCGCACCGACACGGGAAGATGGGTGGACAAAATGTGGATCAGAGGCAGGGTCAATGACCTTATCGTTGGTAAGCATGGACGCACCTTAACAAGGGACTTCCATGGCAGGATCACCAGGGATTATTTGAATAATCAAATCTGCATATTAAAAAAAAAAAAAGATTGACATTTTTTTTTTAAAATGACATCAACATGTCGAAGCTGATATGAGGTTAACGTCAATGTTACAATTCGCAGAACGTTCACTCGCCGGAACCAGCTTTATCTTTGAATTCTGTGAAAAACAAGGACGGAATTTTTATTGGATTGCAGTCAAGGCTGTCCATAGAGACATATTTTCATAATCATGTTTTTTGTTTTTTTTTCTTCAGCTGAAGACTAGACAACCCGTGTGAATGTTGGGGGTCCTACAAGACCAGTGATGTCCAAGTTCAATGGAGTCTCCATGGCACGCAGAGCGGCCCGGCGATCCGCTCCTGCCTCGAGCCACGCCAAGTGGCCAGTGGACGCATCTGTCATTAAGGTATTGTTCTCAGTTCTCCAGTCTCACCATATAGTGCGCTATGGAAATCACAAAAAAAAATAAAAAATCAGTTGAGGAAAAAAAAAAAAAACTCCACGTCTGCTATTTACATTGGAAAAACAACAGTGGAGGAGCGCGGCGTTGTTGTTTTTTCCATTACAAGTATACCATGTATTGCATTCACACCTGAGCGTAGCGTCTTTTAGCATGGACCTATAGGCGAGAGCACAGGGTGTGCCAGATGTACCTGGGCACACCCTAATCACCTTGTGTGGTGCAGATTCCCCCTGCTGCCCAGGTCCCCATGTCACACACTCCTCTTAGCCCGCAGCGCTGCCGGCCTCCCTCCTCTCCTCTTTTTGCTGGCTGCTATGGGGCATATCGCAGAATGTAGAGCAAGGGAAAGGGTTGGTAAATATGTCATCACTACTGACACCGTCCACCACTGCCGTACTGACACCGTCCTCTGCTCTACTGACACCATCCACTGCTCTACTGACACCATCCACTGCCCTACTGACAAGTCCACTGCTCTACTGACACCGTCCACTGCTCTACTGACACCATCCACTGCCCTACTGACACCGTCCACTGCTCTACTGACACGTCCACTGCCCTACTGACACAGTCCTCTGCTCTACCGACACCGTCCACTGCTCTACTGACACCGTCCACTGCTCTACTGACACCGTCCACTGCTCTACTGACACTGTCCACTGCCCTACTGACAAGTCCACTGCCCTACTGACACCCTCCACTGCCCTACTGACAAGTCCACTGCCCTACTGACACGTCCACTGTCCTACTGACACCATCCACTGCCCTACTGACATCGTCCTCTGCCCTACTGACACATCCACTGCCCTACTGACACGTCTACTGCCTTACTGGCACCGTCCACTGCTCTACTGACAAGTCCACTGCTCTACTGACACCGTCCACTGCTCTACTGACACGTTCACTGCTCTACTGACACCGTCCTCTGCCCTATTGACACCATCCACTGCTCTACTGACCCCGTCCACTGCCCTACTTACACTGTCCACTGCCCTACTGACACCGCTCTACTGACACGTCCACTGCTCTACTGACACCGTCCTCTGCTCTACTGACACGTCCACTGCCCTACTGACACCGTCCACTGCTCTACTGACACCGTCCACTGCCCTACTGACAAGTCCACTGCCCTACTGACACCGCCCACTGCCCTACTGACACCCTCCACTGCCCTACTGACAAGTCCACTGCCCTACTGACACCGTCCACTGCCCTACTGACACCCTCCACTGCCCTACTGACAAGTCCACTGCCCTACTGACACGTCCACTGTCCTACTGACATCGTCCTCTGCCCCTACTGACACATCCACTGCCCTACTGACACGTCTACTGCCCTAATGGCACCGTCCACTGCTCTACTGACAAGTCCACTGCTCTACTGACACCGTCCACTGCCCTACTGACAAGTCCACTGCCCTACTGACACGTCCACTGTCCTACTGACATCGTCCTCTGCCCCTACTGACACATCCACTGCCCTACTGACACGTCTACTGCCCTAATGGCACCGTCCACTGCTCTACTGACAAGTCCACTGCTCTACTGACAAGTCCACTGCTCTACTGACACCATCCACTGCTCTACTGACAAGTCCACTGCTCTACTGACACTGTCCACTGCTCTACTGACACGTCCACTGCTCTACTGACACTCTCTATCTTTTATTACATTTTAAAACGTATTTATAAGAGTATGTGTCTGTGTGTGTATGTATATATGTTTGAGAAAAATGATAAATGATTTTCAAAATGTTTTATAAATATGTGAAAAGTGTGGGGGGGGGGGGGCATTTGTATTCAGCCCCCTTTACTCTGATACCCCTAAAATCTAGTGGAACCAATTGCCTTCAGAAGTCACCTAATTAGTAAATAAAGTCCACCTGTGTGTAATTTAATCTCAGTATAAATACAGCTGTTCTGTGAAGCCCTCATAGGTTTGTTAGAGAACCTTAGTGAACAAACGGCATCATGAAGGCCAAGGAACACACCAGACAGGTCAGGGATAAAGTTGTGGAGAAGTATAAAGCAGGGTTATGTTATAAAAAAAATCTCCCAAGCTTTGAACATCTCACGGAGCTCTGTTCAATCCATCATCGGAAAATGGAAAGAGTATGGCACAACTGCAAACCTACCAAGACATGGCCGTCCACCTAAACTGACCGGGCCGGGCAAGGAGAGCATTCATCAGAGAAGAGCCAAGAGGTCCATGGTAACTCTGGAGGAGCTGCAGAGATCCACAGCTCAGGGGGGAGAGTCTGTCCACAGGACAACTATTAGTCGTGTTCTCCAAAAATCTGCCCTTTATGGAAGAGTGACAAGAAGAAAGACATTGGAGAACGAAAGTCATAAGAAGTCCTGTTTGCAGTTTGTCAGAAGCCATGTGGGGGAGGGGAGCAAACATGTGGAAGAAGGTGATCTCGTCAGATGAGACCAAAATTCAACTTTTTGACCTAAAAGCAAAACGCTATGTGAGGCAGAAAACTAACACTGCACATCCCCCTGAACACACCATCCCCACTGTGAAACATGGTGGTGGCAGCATCATGTGGTGGGGATGCTTTTCTTCAGCAGGGACAGGGAAGCTGATCAGAGTTGATGGAAAGATGGATGGAGACAAATACAGGACAATCTTAGAAGAAAACCTGTTATGCCCCGTACACACGGTTGAAAATTCAGACGGAAAATGTCCAATCGGACCATGTTGTCGGAAAATCCGCCCGTGTGTGGGCTCCATCGGACTTTTTCCGTCGGAATTTCTGACGGAAAAAAAATGAGATTCTGCTCTCAAATTTTCCGACAACAAAATCCAATCAGACTTTTTCCGATCGTGTGTAGAGAATTCCGACGGACAAAGTGCCACGCATGCTCAGATCAAATTACGAGACCAAAGCTATTGGCTACTAGCCTCTACGTAGTTCTGTCGTACGCAACGAACGTCACCACGTTCAGAATGATCGGATTTTCCGACAACTTTGTCCAACCGTGTGTATGGGGGCTTAAGGTCTGCAAAAGACTTGAGAACGGGGCGGAGGTTCACCTTCCAGCAGGACAACGACCCGAAACATACAGCCAGAGCTACAATGGAATGGATTAGATCAAAGCATATTCATGTGTTAGAATGGCCCAGTCACAGTCCAGACCTAAATCACATTGAGAATCTGTGGCAAGACTTGAAAATTGCTGTTCACAGACGCTCTCCATCCAATCTGACAGAGCTTGAGATATTTTGCAAAGAAGAAGAATGGGCAGAAATGTCCTGTCTAGATGTGCAAAGCTGGTAGAGACACCCCCAAAAAGACTTGCAGCTGTAATTGCAGAGAAAGGGGGTTCTACAAAGTATTGACTCCGGGGGGCGCCATACAAATGCCCCGAACACTTTTCACATATTTATTTGTGAAAAAACATTTATCATTTTTCTTCCACTTCACAATTATGAGCCACTTTGTGTTGGTCCATCACATAAAATTCCAATAAAATACATTTAGTATTAGTGAGTCTCTCTGGGTTCGCTGTTTTTGGTAAAACGATCCTTGGTGTGTCTCTGCTGAATCGATTGTCTCTGGATTTACAGAACGTTTGCCTGACAGGCGCCGAGTCCCTGCTGAGAACTGAGCAAAACTTCCTGTCCACCTTGTCTCAGGTGAACACTCTGGTCCTGAACAATTTACTGCAGTCCACAGGTAAGAGCGCCATCCGGAGGAATCTCATGGAGATTCATTGTTGTACTGGAGCAGTGCTGAGCAGAGCGTTTGGTTTTAGATGGATCTGCAAAACTGATTTATTCATTTTTTTTTCCCACATAGACAGCTGAATGCTCAAAAATGTGCATGTAGGGCAGCCAATGGTGCCAAAATTGGGTGCCCCCCCCCCATCTAAATGTGTCCCGCCCCCTTCCTTTTTCAGATCCGCCCCTTCGTCTGTAAGATCCCCCTCAAATCAGGGTTCCCAGAGTTCTCCTTTGCACTGCCATTCCTCAGTCCCCCGCAGTGTAGGGCACTACAAGTCCCAGCATAATAGGCTGCCATACCTCACTCCCCCATAGAGGGCACTGCAAGTCCCAGCATAGCAGGCTGGCATTCCTCACTGAGGCAGCCCACTATGCTGGGACTTGTAGTGCCCTCTATAGGGGACTGAGGAATGACAGTCCACTATGCTGGGACTTGTAGTGCCCTCTATAGGGGACTGAGGAATGACAGCCCACTATGCTGGGACTTGTAGTGCCCACTGTAGGGGACTGAGGAATGACAGCCCACTATGCTGGGATTTGTAGTGCCCACTGTAGGGGACTGAGAAATGACAGCCCACTATACTGGGACTTGTAGTGCTCTCTGTAGGGGACTGAGAAATGACAGCCCACTATGCTGGGACTTGTAGTGCCCTCTGTAGGGGACTGAGGAACGACAGCCCACTATGCTGAGACTTGTAGTGCCTTCTGTAGGGTACTGAGGAATGACAGCCCACTATACTGGGACTTGTAGTGCCCTCTGTAGGGGACTGAGGAATGACAGTCCACTATGCTGGGACTTGTAGTGCCCTCTGTAGGGGACTGTGGAATGGCAGCCCACTATACTGGGACTTGTAGTGCCCTCTGTAGGGGACTGAGGAACGACAGCCAACTATGCTGGGACTTGTAGTGCCCACTGTAGGGGACTGAGGAACGACAGCCCACTATACTGGGACTTGTAGTGCCCTCTGTAGGGGACTGAGGAACGACAGCCCACTGTGCTGGGACTTGTAGTGCCCTCTGTAGGAGACTGAGGAATGGCAGCCCACTATACTGGGACTTGTAGTGCCTTCTGTAGGGGACTGAGGAATGACAGCCCACTATGCTGGGACTTGTAGTGCCCTCTGTAGGGGACTGAGGAATGACAGCCCACTATGCTGGGACTTGTAGTGCCCTCTGTAGGAGACTGAGGAATGATAGCCCACTATGCTGGGACTTGTAGTGCCTTTTGTAGGGGACTGAGGAACGACAGCCCACTATGCTGGGACTTGTAGTGCCCTCTGTAGGGGACTGAGGAATGACAGCCCGCTATGCTGGGACTTGTAGTGCTCACTGTAGGGGACTGAGAAATGACAGCCCACTATGCTGGGACTTGTAGTGCCTTCTGTAGGGTACTGAGGAATGACAGCCCACTATACTGGGACTTGTAGTGCCCTCTGTAGGGGACTGAGGAATGACAGTCCACTATGCTGGGACTTGTAGTGCCCTCTGTAGGGGACTGTGGAATGGCAGCCCACTATACTGGGACTTGTAGTGCCCTCTGTAGGGGACTGAGGAACGACAGCCAACTATGCTGGGACTTGTAGTGCCCACTGTAGGGGACTGAGGAACGACAGCCCACTATACTGGGACTTGTAGTGCCCTCTGTAGGGGACTGAGGAACGACAGCCCACTGTGCTGGGACTTGTAGTGCCCTCTGTAGGAGACTGAGGAATGGCAGCCCACTATACTGGGACTTGTAGTGCCTTCTGTAGGGGACTGAGGAATGACAGCCCACTATGCTGGGACTTGTAGTGCCCTCTGTAGGGGACTGAGGAACGACAGCCAACTATGCTGGGACTTGTAGTGCCCACTGTAGGGGACTGAGGAACGACAGCCCACTATACTGGGACTTGTAGTGCCCTCTGTAGGGGACTGAGGAACGACAGCCCACTGTGCTGGGACTTGTAGTGCCCTCTGTAGGAGACTGAGGAATGGCAGCCCACTATACTGGGACTTGTAGTGCCTTCTGTAGGGGACTGAGGAATGACAGCCTACTATGCTGGGACTTGTAGTGCCCTCTGTAGGGGACTGAGGAATGACAGCCCACTATGCTGGGACTTGTAGTGCCCTCTGTAGGAGACTGAGGAATGATAGCCCACTATGCTGGGACTTGTAGTGCCTTTTGTAGGGGACTGAGGAACGACAGCCCACTATGCTGGGACTTGTAGTGCCCTCTGTAGGGGACTGAGGAATGACAGCCCGCTATGCTGGGACTTGTAGTGCTCACTGTAGGGGACTGAGAAATGACAGCCCACTATGCTGGGACTTGTAGTGCCCTCTGTAGGGGACTGAGGAATGACAGTCCACTATGCTGGGACTTGTAGTGCCCTCTGTAGGGGACTGTGGAATGGCAGCCCACTATACTGGGACTTGTAGTGCCCTCTGTAGGGGACTGAGGAACGACAGCCAACTATGCTGGGACTTGTAGTGCCCACTGTAGGGGACTGAGGAACGACAGCCCACTATACTGGGACTTGTAGTGCCCTCTGTAGGGGACTGAGGAACGACAGCCCACTGTGCTGGGACTTGTAGTGCCCTCTGTAGGAGACTGAGGAATGGCAGCCCACTATACTGGGACTTGTAGTGCCTTCTGTAGGGGACTGAGGAATGACAGCCCACTATGCTGGGACTTGTAGTGCCCTCTGTAGGGGACTGAGGAATGACAGCCCACTATGCTGGGACTTGTAGTGCCCTCTGTAGGAGACTGAGGAATGATAGCCCACTATGCTGGGACTTGTAGTGCCCTCTGTAGGGGACTGAGGAATGACAGTCCACTATGCTGGGACTTGTAGTGCCCACTGTAGGGGACTGAGGAACGACAGCTAACTATGCTGGGACTTGTAGTGCCCTCTGTAGGAGACTGAGGAATGACAGCCCACTATGCTGGGACTTGTAGTGCCCTCTGTAGGGGACTGTGGAAGGGCAGCCCACTATACTGGGACTTGTAGTGCCCTCTTTAGGGGACTGAGGAACGACAGCCCACTATACTGGGACTTGTAGTGCCCTCTGTAGGGGACTGAGGAACGACAGCCCACTGTGCTGGGACTTGTAGTGCCCTCTGTAGGAGACTGAGGAATGGCAGCCCACTATACTGGGACTTGTAGTGCCTTCTGTAGGGGACTGAGGAATGACAGCCCACTATGCTGGGACTTGTAGTGCCCTCTGTAGGGGACTGAGGAATGACAGCCCACTATGCTGGGACTTGTAGTGCCCTCTGTAGGAGACTGAGGAATGATAGCCCACTATGCTGGGACTTGTAGTGCCCTCTGTAGGGGACTGAGGAATGACAGTCCACTATGCTGGGACTTGTAGTGCCCACTGTAGGGGACTGAGGAACGACAGCTAACTATGCTGGGACTTGTAGTGCCCTCTGTAGGAGACTGAGGAATGACAGCCCACTATGCTGGGACTTGTAGTGCCCTCTGTAGGGGACTGTGGAAGGGCAGCCCACTATGCTGGGACTTGTAGTGCCCTCTTTAGGGGACTGAGGAACGACAGCCCACTATGCTGGGACTTGTAGTGCCCACTGTAGGGGACTGAGGAACGACAGCCCACTATGCTGGGACTTGTAGTGCCCTCTGTAGGGGACTGAGGAACGACAGCCCGCTATGCTGGGACTTGTAGTGCCCTCTGTAGGAGACTGCGGAATGACAGCCCACTATGCTCGGACTTGTAGTGCCCTCTATAGGAGACTGAGGAATGACAGTCCACTATGCTGGGACTTGTAGTTCCTTTTGTAGGGGACTGAGGAATGGCAGGGCGTATCTCAGTCCTGGCACTCCAAATGCCTGCTTTGACGTGGGGCATGTAAAAACACTTCATTTCGACAGGGCAAGATTTCCCCATGTAAACCGCTGCTTTTACCACCCTCCCCCTCCTGGCGCCATCAGGCCGCTGCTTAAGCCGCCTATGGTTTGTACCAGCCCTGCTCGTAGTGTCCCTTCTGCCTGGGGGCAGCGCTGCCCCCCTGAAAAATGCCACCCAAGGAAAACGCCTTGTTTGCCTCACAGTAGATCGGCCCCTGGCTGGAGGTGAGGACTTTCTGTGGTGGAAAGCATGAGATTGAAGGTCAATATTGCAGTGAAAATTTATATATTTTTTTGTTGTTGGGTGATTTTTTTATTTTTTTTATTTTAATAATCATGAAGGTTTCTTGAATGTCCCTTTATCACTGTCATTCCCTCATCTTTTCCAGAGACACATCATCACGATCTTCCCAGTAAGGATTACTCGAAGGTGCTGAAAGTCCTGAATGACAAATTTCACGAAGTCTGGGACCTGACGGCCGGATGTTTCCAAACACTAAAAAACAGTTACGATCGCTTGGCGGTGGATGTCCAGGACATCTACCTCATGACGGAGGAGAGCCAGTTCATCCGTGTCTACACTGAGTGAGTGTTCCGTGTATATGAATTCCGCTGGTTCTCGTTTTGGGTGGGGTGGGGAGAAGTTGGGTCTTCCGTTGGGTCATTGTTGTGGTCCTCGTCCCACAGAAAATGTCACGAAATCTTCCCAAATTCCTTCGTAGATCATTGTCAGTCAAACGTCAGGAGCTGGTCAGCAATTGGGGACATGGTACAGGAGATGGTCAGAGACTGGGGACATGGTACAGGAGATGGTCAGAGACTGAGGACATGGTACAGGAGATGGTCAGAGACTGGGGACATGGTACAGGAGATGGTCAGAGACTGGGGACATGGTACAGGAGATGGTCAGAGACTGAGGACATGGTACAGGAGATGGTCAGAGACTGAGGACATGGTACAGGAGATGGTCAGAGACTGAGGATATGGTACAGGAGATGGTCAGAGTCTGAGGACATGATACAGGAGATGGTCAGAGACTTAGGACATGGTACAGGAGATGGTCAAAGACTGAGGATATGGTACAGGAGATGATCGGAGACTGCAGACTTGGCACAGGAGATGGTCAGAGACTGGGGACATGGTACAGGAGATGGTCGGAGACTGGAGAAATCGGACAGGAGATGCTCAGAGATTGAGGACATGGTACAGGAGATGATTGGAGACTGCGGACATGGCACAGGAGATGGTCAGAGACTGGTGAAATGGTACAGGAGATGGTCAGAGACTGGGGACATGGCACAGGAGATGTTCAGAGACTGGGGACATGGCACAGGAGATGGTCAGAGACTGGGGACATGGTACAGGAGATGGTCAGAGACTGGAGAAATTTGACAGGAGATGCTCAGAGACATGGTACAGGAGATGATTGGAGACTGCGGACATGGCACAGGAGATGGTCAGAGACTGCGGATATGGCACAGGAGATGGTCAGAGACTGGTGAAATGGTACAGGAGATGGTCAGAGACTGAGGACATGGTACAGGAGATGGTCAGAGACTGAGGACATGGTACAGGAGATGGTCAGAGACTGGAGGACATGATACAGGAGATCGTCAGTGACTGGGGACATTGTACAGGAGATGGTCAGAGACTGCGGACATGGTACAGGAGATGGTCAGAGACTGGGGACATGGCACAGGAGATGGTCAGAGACTGGGGACATGGTACAGGAGATGGTCAGAGACTGGGGACATGGTACAGGAGATGGTCAGAGACTGGGGACATGGTACAGGAGATGGTCAGATACTGGGGACATGGTACAGGAGATGGTCAGAGACTGCGGACATGGTACAGGAGATGGTCAGAGACTGGGGACATGGTACAGGAGATGGTCAGAGACTGGGGACATGGTACAGGAGATGGTCAGAGACTGGGGAAATGGTACAGGAGATGGTCAGAGACTGAGGACATGGTACAGGAGATGGTCAGAGACTGAGGACATTGTACAGGAGATGGTCAAAGACTGAGGACATGGTACAGGAGATGGTCAGAGACTGAGGACATGGTACAGGAGATGTCGGAGACTGGGGACATGGCACAGGAGATGGTCAGAGACTGGAGAAATCGGACAGGAGATGCTCAGAGATTGAGGACATGGTACAGGAGATGATTAGAGACTGCGGACATGGCACAGGAGATGGTCAGAGACTGGTGAAATGGTACAGGGGATGGTCAGAGACTGGGGACATAGTACAGGATCATGTCATGTCAGAGACTGGGGACATGGTACAGGAGATGGTCAGAGACTGGAGACATGGTACAGGAGATGGTCAGAGACTGGGGACATGGTACAGGAGATGGTCAGAGACTGGGGAAATGGTACAGGAGATGGTCAGAGACTGAGGACATGGTACAGGAGATGGTCAAAGACTGAGGACATGGCACAGGAGATGGTCAGAGACTGGGGACATGGTACAGGAGATGGTCAGAGACTGGAGAAATTTGACAGGAGATGCTCAGAGATTGAGGACATGGTACAGGAGATGATTGGAGACTGCGGACATGGCACAGGAGATGGTCAGAGACTGCGGATATGGCACAGGAGATGGTCAGAGACTGGTGAAATGGTACAGGAGATGGTCAGAGACTGAGGACATGGTACAGGAGATGGTCAGAGACTGAGGACATGGTACAGGAGATGGTCAGAGACTGAGGACATGGTACAGGAGATGGTCAGAGACTGGAGGACATGATACAGGAGATGGTCAGAGACTGGGGTCATTGTACAGGAGATGGTCAGAGACTGCGGACATGGTACAGGAGATGGTCAGAGACTGGGGACATGGCACAGGAGATGGTCAGAGACTGGGGACATGGTACAGGAGATGGTCAGAGACTGGGGACATGGTACAGGAGATGGTCAGAGACTGGGGACATGGTACAGGAGATGGTCAGAGACTGCGGACATGGTACAGGAGATGGTCAGAGACTGGGGACATGGTACAGGAGATGGTCAGAGACTGGGGACATGGTACAGGAGATGGTCAGAGACTGGGGACATGGTACAGGAGATGGTCAGAGACTGGGGAAATGGTACAGGAGATGGTCAGAGACTGGGGACATGGCACAGGAGATGGTCAGAGACTGGGGACATGGTACAGGAGATGGTCAGAGACTGGGGACATGGTACAGGAGATGGTCAGAGACTGGGGACATGGTACAGGAGATGGTCAGAGACTGGGGACATGGTACAGGAGATGGTCAGAGACTGGGGACATGGTACAGGAGATGGTCAGAGACTGGGGACACGGTACAGGAGATGGTCAGAGACTGCGGACATGGTACAGGAGATGGTCAGAGACTGGGGACATGGTACAGGAGATGGTCAGAGACTGGGGACATGGTACAGGAGATGGTCAGAGACTGGGGACATGGTACAGGAGATGGTCAGAGACTGGGGACATGGCACAGGAGATGGTCAGAGACTGGAGAAATCGGACAGGAGATGCTCAGAGATTAAGGGCATGGTACAGGAGATGATTAGAGACTGCGGACATGGCACAGGAGATGGTCAGAGACTGGTGAAATGGTACAGGGGATGGTCAGAGACTGGGGACATGGTACAGGAGATGGTCAGAGACTGAGGACATGGTACAGGAGATGTTCAGAGACTGCGGATAAGGCACAGGAGATGGTCAGACTGGGGAAATGGTACAGGAGATGGTCAGAGACTGAGGACATGGTACAGGAGATGGTCAGAGACTGGAGACATGGTACAGGAGATGGTCAGAGACTGCGGATATGGCACAGGAGATGGTCAGAGACTGAGGACATGGTACAGGAGATGGTCAGAGACTGGGGACATGGTACAGGAGATGGTCAGAGACTGAGGACATGGTACAGGAGATGGTCAGAGACTGGGGACATGGTACAGGAGATGGTCAGAGACTGGGGAAATGGTACAGGAGATGGTCAGAGACTGAGGACATGGTACAGGAGATGGTCAGAGACTGGGGACATGGTACAGGAGATGGTCAGAGACTGCGGATATGGCACAGGAGAAGGTCAGAGACTGAGGACATGGTACAGGAGATGGTCAGAGACTGGGGACATGGTACAGGAGATGGTCAGAGACTGGGGAAATGGTACAGGAGATGGTCAGAGACTGAGGACATGGTACAGGAGATGGTCAGAGACTGGGGACATGGTACAGGAGATGGTCAGAGACTGGGGAAATGGTACAGGAGATGGTCAAAGACTGAGGACATGGTACAGGAGATGTTCAGAGACTGCGGATATGGCACAGGAGATGGTCAGAGACTGGGGAAATGGTACAGGAGATGGTCAGAGACTGGGGACATGGTACAGGAGATGGTCAGAGACTGGGGACATGGTACAGGAGATGGTCGGAGACTACGGACATGGTACAGGAGATGGTCGGAGACTGGGGAAATGGTACAGGAGATGGTCAGAGACTGAGGACATGGTACAGGAGATGGTCGCAGACTGGGGACATGGTACAGGATATGGTCAGAGACTGGGGAAATGGTACAGGAGATGGTCAGAGACTGAGGACATGGTACAGGAGATGGTCAAAGACTGAGGACATGGTACAGGAGATGTTCAGAGACTGCGGATATGGCACAGGAGATGGTCAGAGACTGGGGAAATGGTACAGGAGATGGTCAGAGACTGGGGACATGGTACAGGAGATGGTCAGAGACTGGGGACATGGTACAGGAGATGGTCGGAGACTGCGGACATGGTACAGGAGATGGTCAGAGACTGGGGAAATGGTACAGGAGATGGTCAGAGACTGAGGACATGGTACAGGAGATGGTCAGAGACTGGGGAAATGGTACAGGAGATGGTCAGAGACTGAGGACATGGTACAGGAGATGGTCAGAGACTGGGGAAATGGTACAGGAGATGGTCAGAGACTGAGAACATGGTACAGGAGATGGTCGGAGACTGCGGACATGGTACAGGAGATGGTCAGAGACTGGGGAAATGGTACAGGAGATGGTCAGAGACTGGGGAAATGGTACAGGAGATGGTCGGAGACTGCGGACACATTACAGGAGATGGTCAGAGACTGAGGACGTGGTACAGGAGATGGTCGGAGACTGCGGACATGATACAAGAGATCAATGCAGCCTCACCAGTGCCTGTCAGATGCAGCCAGCCTCGTTTCATCTTCATCATCCTGGTAGATGGCAGCAGATTTTTATCAAGAATGTCTGGAGCATTTTTCCATTCATCCTTCTTTCAATGATATGACGTTTGCCAGTCCTGTATGCTGAAAAACAGCCCCACCCACACCATGACGTTCCCACCTCCAAAGCTACGGCGATTCGCGCAGGAGAGCCGATCTGTCGCCATATAATGACGGCGGCTAGTCTGCAACTAGTTTAAGTTGCCGGTGCGTGCCCTTGGGTTGGGCGGACTAGATGTCCGCCGGCGACCCACGATCGCCTATTACAGAGGCAGAATGGTAAACTGCCTTTGTAAACAAGGCGGATCACCATTCTGACAGGGGACATGTCAGAGAACTTCTGTTCCCAGTGATCTCTGTCATGTCCCTGGCAACACACTGAGGGAACACATTTAACCCCTTGATCGCCCCTGAGTGTTAAACCCTTCCCTGTCAGTATAATTTTTACATTGATCAGTGCACTTTTATAGCAAAAATTTTTTATAAAAGTCCCTAAATCTATCCCATAGTATGTAGACGCGATAACTTTTGCGCAGACCAATCAATATACGCCTATTGCGTTATTTTTTTTTCACCAAAAATATGTAGACGACTATATATTGGCCTAAACTGTTGAATACATTTTTTTTTATTTATATACATTTTTGGGGGGAAATTTATTATAGCAAAAAGTAAAAAAAAAAAATGTTTTTCCATGTAATAATGCCACTGGTCCACAAAAAGTGTAATTTGGGGTCAGATTTGTCCGCCGCAATCCCGCTAAAAAACGCAGATCGCCGCCATTACCAGTAAAAACAATAAAAAAATTAATAAAAGTCCCTAAATCTATCCCATATTTTATATACGCAATAACTTTTGCGCAAACCAATCAATATACGCCTATTGCGTTTTTATTTTATTTTTTTGCCAAAAATATGTAGAATAATATATATCGGCCTAAACTGCTGAATAATTTTTTTTATTTATGTATTTTTTGGGGGGATATTTATTATAGCAAAAAGTAAAAAAAATAATTTTTTTTTTTTTTAAATTGTCGCTCTTTGTTTATAGCGCAAAAAATAAAAACCGCAGAGGTGATCAAATACCACCAAATGAAATCCCTATTTGTGGGAAAAAAAAGATGTAAATTTTGTTTGGGTACAGCGTCGCACGTCTGCGCTATTGTCAGTTAAAGCGACGCAGTGCTGTATCGCAAAAAATGGCCTGGTCATTAAGGGGGCAAATTCTTCTGGTTCTTAAGTAGTTAAACGTGCTTCAACATGCTTTTTCTTAAGCAATGGAGTCTTGCGTGGTGAGCGTGCATGCTGGCCATGGCGGGTGATTGCATTACTTAGTGTACCTGCTAATTCCAGGTCTTTCTGAAGAAGTGGTCCTTGGCTCTTGGACAACTCTTCTGATCATTCTTTTCACTCCTCTCTCAGAAATCTTGTGAGGAGCACACCTGGTTGTGGCCGGTTTATGATGAAATTATTTTCTTTCCACTTCCGGATTATGGCCCCAACAGTGCTCACTGGTACATTCCGAAGTTTAGAAGTCCTTCTGTAACCAATGCCATCAGTATGTTTTGCAACAATAAGGTTGGGAAGGTCTTGGGAGAGCTCTTTGCTTTTACCCATCCTGAGATGTTTCCTGTGTGACACCTTGGTAATGAGACACCTCTTTATAGGCCATCAGGTGAGACTGAACCAGCCGATATTAATTTGCACTGACAAGGGGCAGGATTGCTTTGTAATTACTGATAGATTTCAGCTGGTGTCTGGGCTTTTCATGCCTTTTTGCACCTCCCTTTCTTCATGTCTTAAATACTTTTTCCCTTATCATTCCATTTTATTACACAGAACTTCATTTCTGAACTTGTTTGTTTTGGTGTCTTTGTATGTATGAATTGCATGGGTTGTTACCGACATGTGGTGGAAATTTCATGTCAATAGCACCTTTAGAAATATATTTACCTAGAAAAATGGTGATGTGTTCAATACCGTATTTATCAGCGTATAACACGCACCCCAAGTTTAGGAAAGATTTTTAAGGAAAAAAACCCTTTAGGAGGGAAGTTTAAGGAAAAAAAACTTACATTTAAATGCCCATCAATGCAGCCTTATCAGTGACCAGTGCAGCCTTGTCAGTGCAGCCTTGCCAGTGCAGCCTTGCCCCAAGTGTCTATTGCAGCCTTGCCAGTGCAGCCTTGTCCCAGTGCAGCCTTTCCCCAGTGCATCCTTTCCCCAGTGCAGCCTTGCCCCAGTGCAGCCTTGCCCCAGTGCATCCTTTCCCCAGTGCAGCCTTGCCCCAGTGCAGCCTTGCCCCAGTGCAGCCTTGTTCAAGTGCAGACTTGTCCCAGTGCAGCCTTTTCCAAGTGCAGACTTGTCCCAGTGCAGCCTTGCCCCAGTGCAGCCTTGTCCCAGTGCAGCCTTGTCCCAGTGCAGCCTTGTCCCAGTGCAGCCTTTCCCCAGTGCAGCCTTTCCCCAGTGCATCCTTTCCCCAGTGCAGCCTTGTCCCAGTGCAGCCTTGTCCCAGTGCAGCCTTGCCCCAGTGCAGCCTTGTTCAAGTGCAGACTTGTCCCAGTGCAGCCTTGCCCCAGTGCAGCCTTGTCCCAGTGCAGCCTTGTCCCAGTGCAGCCTTGTCCCAGTGCAGCCTTTCCCCAGTGCAGCCTTGTCCCAGTGCATCCTTTCCCCAGTGCAGCCTTGTTCAAGTGCAGACTTGTCCCAGTGCAGCCTTGCCCCAGTGCAGCCTTGTCCCAGTGCAGCCTTTCCCCAGTGCAGCCTTGTCCAAGTGCAGCCTTGTCCCCAGTGCAGCCTTTCCCCAGTGCAGCCTTTCCCCAGTGCAGCCTTGTCCTAGTGCAGCCTTGTCCCCAGTGCAGCCTTTCCCCAGTACAGCCTTGTCCAGTGCAGCCTTGTCCCAGTGCAGCCTTGTCCCAGTGCAGCCTTGTCCAAGTGCAGCCTTGTCCCAGTGCAGCCTTGTCCAAGTGCAGCCTTTCCCCAGTGCAGCCTTGTCCCAGTGCAGCCTTGTCCAAGTGCAGCCTTTCCCCAGTACAGCCTTGTCCTAGTGCAGCCTTGTCCCAGTGCAGCCTTTCCCCAGTACAGCCTTGTCCCAGTGCAGCCTTGTCCAAGTGCAGCCTTGTCCCAGTGCAGCCTTGTCCAAGTGCAGCCTTGTCCCAGTGCAGCCTTGTCCCAGTGCAGCCTTTCCCCAGTGCAGCCTTGTCCAAGTGCAGCCTTGTCCCAGTGCAGCCTTTCCCCAGTACAGCCTTGTCCTAGTGCAGCCTTGTCCAAGTGCAGCCTTGTCCCAGTGCAGCCTTGTCCAAGTGCAGCCTTTCCCCAGTACAGCCTTGTCCCAGTGCAGCCTTGTCCAGTGCAGCCTTGTCCAGTGCAGCCTTGTCCCAGTGCAGCCTTGTCCAAGTGCAGCCTTGTCCCAGTGCAGCCTTGTCCCAGTGCAGCCTTGTCCCAGTGCAGCCTTGTCCAAGTGCAGCCTTGTCCCAGTGCAGCCTTGTCCCAGTGCAGCCTTGTCCAGTGCAGCCTTGTCCCAGTGCAGCCTTTCCCCAGTACAGCCTTGTCCCAGTGCAGCCTTGTCCAAGTACAGCCTTGTCCAAGTGCAGCCTTGTCCCAGTGCAGCCTTGTCCCCCGTGCAGCCTTGCCCCCCGTGCAGCCTTGCCCCCAGTGTCTATTGCAGCCTTGTCAGTGTAGCCTTGTGCCAGTGCAGCCTTGTCCCCTGTGCAGCCTTGCCCCCCAGTGCAGCCTTGTCCCCAGTGTCTATTGCAGCCTTGTCAGTGCAGCCTTGTCCCTGTGAAGCCTTGGGAGTGATTGGAGATCTCCAATGCCATGCAGGACCACTTATGTGCAGGGGGGGGGGGGGGGGGCTCTGATGTGATGGGGAAATCTCTGATATAAATGGGGAGACTTCTGGTGTGATGAGGGAACCTCTGATGTGTTGGAGACCTCTGATGTGATGGGGGTTCTCTGATAATGATGGGGGACCTCTGATGTGATAGGGGGACCTCTGATGTGATTGGGGGACCTCTGATGTGATGGGGGACCTCTGATGTGATTGGGGGACCTCTGATGTGATGGGGGGACCTCTGATGTGTTGGGGACCTCTGATGTGATGGGGGTTCTCTGATAATGATGGGGGACCTCTGATGTGATAGGGGGACCTCTGATGTGATAGGGGAACCTCTGATGTGTTGGGGGGACCTCTGATGTGATGGGGGTTCTCTGATAATGATGGGGGACCTCTGATGTGATCGGGGGATCTCTGATGTGATGGGTGGATCTCTGATGTGATGGGGGGATCTCTGATGTGATGGGGGACCTCTGATGTGATAGGGGGACCTCTGATGTGATGGGGGACCTCTGATGTGATGGGGAGACCTCTGATGTGTTGGGGACCTCTGATGTGATGGGGAGACCTCTGATGTAATGTGGGGACCTCTGATGTGATGGGAGACCTCTGATGTGATGGGGAGACCTCTGATGTGATGGGGGTCCTCTGATGTGATGGGGAGACCTCTGATGTGATGGGAGACCTCTGATGTGATGGGGAGACCTCTGATGTGATGGGGGACCTCTGATGTGATGGGGAGACCTCTGATGTGTTGGGGACCTCTGATGTGATGGGGAGACCTCTGATGTAATGTGGGGACCTCTGATGTGATGGGAGACCTCTGATGTAATGTGGTGACCTCTGATGTGATGGGGGTTCTCTGATAATGATGGGGGACCTCTGATGTGATAGGGGGACCTCTGATGTGATTGGGGGACCTCTGATGTGATGGGGGACCTCTGATGTGATTGGGGGACCTCTGATGTGATGGGGGACCTCTGATGTGTTGGGGACCTCTGATGTGATGGGGGTTCTCTGATAATGATGGGGGACCTCTGATGTGATGGGGGGGGATCTCTGATGTGATGGGGGACCTCTGATGTGATGGGGGGATCTCTGATGTGATGGGGGACCTCTGATGTGATGGGGGGGCCTCTGATGTGATGGGGGACCTCTGATGTGATGGGGGGGCCTCTGATGTGATGGGGAGATCTCTGATGTGTTGGGGACCTCTGATGTGATGGGGAGACCTCTGATGTAATGTGGGGACCTCTGATGTGACGGGGAGACCTCTGATGTGATGGGGAGACCTCTGATGTGATGGGGAGACCTCTGATGTGATGGGTGGATCTCTGGTGTGATGGGGAGACCTCTGATGTGATGGGGGGGTTCTCTGATGTGATGGGGGTCCTCTGATGTGATGGGGGTCCTCTGATGTGATGGGGGGACCTCTGATGTGATGGGGGGACCTCTGATGTGATGGGGGACCTCTGGTGTGATAGGGGGTCCTCTGATGTGATGGGGGACCTCTGATGTGATGGGGGGTCCTCTGATATGATGGGGAGACCTCTGATGTGATGGGAGACCTCTGATATGATGGGGAGACCTCTGATGTGATGGGAGTCCTCTGATGTGATGGGGAGACCTCTGATGTGATGGGAGACCTCTGATGTGATGGGGAGACCTCTGATGTGATGGGGGGATCTGTGATGTGATGGGGAGACCTCTGATATGATGGGAAGACCTCTGATGTGATGGGAGACCTCTGATGTGATGGGAGACCTCTGATGTGATGGGGAGACCTCTGATGTGATGGGGTCCTCTGATGTGATGGGGAGACCTCTGATGTGATGGGGAGACCTCTGATGTGATGGGGACCTCTGATGTGATGGGGAGACCTTTGATATGATGGAGGGTCCTCTGATATGATGGGAAGACCTCTGATGTGATGGGGAGCCTCTGATGTGATGGGAGTCCTCTGATGTGATGGGGAGACCTCTAATGTGATGGGAGCCTCTGATGTGATGGGAGTCCTCTGATGTGATGGGGGACCTCTGATGTGATGGGGGGTCCTCTGATGTGATGGGGGGATCTCTGATGTGATGGGGAGACCTCTGATGTGATGGGAAGACCTCTGATGTGATGGGAGCCTCTGATGTGATGGGAGACCTCTGATGTGATGGGGAGAGACCTCTGATGTGATGGGGTCCTCTGATGTGATGGGGAGACCTCTGATGTGATGGGGAGACCTCTGATGTGATGGGGAGACCTCTGATGTGATGGGGGGACCTCTGATGTGATGGGGAGACCTCTGATGTGATGGGGAGACCTCTGATGTGATGGGGAGACCTCTGATGTGATGGGGACCTCTGATGTGATGGGGAGACCTTTGATATGATGGGGAGACCTCTGATGTGATGGGAGCCTCTGATGTGATGGGAGTCCCTCTGATGTGATGGGGAGACCTCTAATGTGATGGGAGCCTCTGATGTGATGGGAGTCCTCTGATGTGATGAGGAGACCTCTGATGTGATTGGGGGCCTCTGATGTGATGGGGGCCTCTGATGTGATGGGGAGACCTCTGATGTGATGGGGGACCTCTGATGTGATTGGGGGCCTCTGATGTGATGGGGGCCTCTGATGTGATGGGGGCCTCTGATGTGATGGGGGACCTCTGATGTTATGGGAGACCTCTGATGTGATGGGGGGTCCTCTGATGTGATGGGGGGACCTCTGATGTGTTGGGGGACCTCTGATGTGATGGAGATCTCTGATGTGATGGAGATCTCTGATGTGATGGGGGGTCTCTGATGTGATGGGGGGGGGGGGGCTGATGTGATGGGGAAACCTCTGATATAAGGGGGACTTCAGATGTCATGGCGGACCTTTGGTGTGATGGGGGACCTCTGGTGGTTGGGTGCATTGTCCCAGGCTCAGGGTTCCCTCTGATAAGTAATATTTATTTTTATTAGACTTGAGATTTTGCACTTTTGAAGGATGCTGTGACTGCAAAAAAAAGTTGATAAAATCTGCTCTCACAACACATCCCCCCGGTGCCGATTACCACAACAATGTACTTTTTCTTTATGTTTTTTTAGTAACCTGTTTTTTTTTCTGGTTTTCTTTTAGATATTTTGTAGCCATCACAAGTTATGTGGTGATCAAAGGGTTTGAGAAATCAGCAAAGCAGGGAAGGTAAGTCTCTGATTCTAAGGTGATATTAATTCGAACTGGTATTTATTTTGCCAGAATTCTCCAGATTGGGTATTCGGGGTCAATCTGTTACCCTTGGGAGGGGGACACTGACAGCATCAAGGGGAACATCCGCTTGGGCTGATTACACCAAACCAGACTAAGATTTTCATAAATACTTTATTGTATTTAACAGCTGTAAGACATTGTACACCCCCCAAAATAAAATGTCCTCTGAAGAGTGAACTGGGAAGCTTTGCCTTCATTTACCAAGGAACGAAATTGGGAGTTTTTGCCCAGCAATTCGGCCAAATGCTTTGGAGTCCACAAGTCAATAAGTCAGGACAAAATCAAAGTGATTTTTGGTGAACTTTAGGGTTACAATGGGCATTGACCCTTTCACCTTTCATACATGGCATCCCAGTCTTAGTCCGGAGGGTTCAATATTGAGTTGGCCCACCCTTTGCCGCTATAACAGCTTCAACTCTTCTGGGAAGGCCGTCCACAAGGTTTAGGAGGGTGTCTATGGGAATGTTTGATCATTCTTCCAGAAGAGCATTTGTGAGGTCAGGCACTGATGTTGGATGAGAAGGCCTGGCTTGCAGTTCTTCCGCTCTAATTCCTCCCAAAAGTGTTCTATCGGGTTGAGGTCAGGAAAGTTTAACTAATAATAAGAAAAATTGTAATAAACCGAAAAAGCTGTTTAAAAATAATAGCTTGTTTTTTTTTTTCTTGTCGGGTTGCTTTACCTGACATCATACGCAGATTAAAGTGCATCCCTTTGATCTGCAGATGAGTAAAACTTAGTAAATACAAAAGTAATAATGTTAATTTGTATCGCTCGATCACCCCTCTGATCAATGTTAATAAACAATGTTACTTTGTATCTCTCTATCTCCTGCCTGATCAATGTTTATAACCAATGTGGGTGTGCTTTGTACAGAGTGCAGAGTTCAGGGGTGCACTTTGTACAGAGTGCAGCGTTCAGGGGTGTGCTATGTACAAAGGGCAGAGTTCAGGGATGTGCTATGCGCAGAGTTTAGGGGTGTGCTATGTACAGAGTGCAGGGTTCAGATGTGTGTTACATGCAGAGTTCAGCGGTGTGCTATGTAAAGTGCATTGGTTCAGGGGTACGCTATGTACAGAGTGCAGAGTTCAGGGGTGTGCTTTGTACAGAGTGCAGAGTTCAGGGGTGTGCTTTGTACAGAGTGCAGAGTTCAGGGGTGTGCTATGTACAGAGTGCAGAGTTCAGGGGTGTGCTATGTACAGAGTGCAGAGTTCAGGGGTGTGCTATGTACAGAGTGCAGAGTTCAGGGGTGTGCTATGTACAGAGTGCAGAGTTCAGGGGTGTGCTATGTACAGAGTGCAGAGTTCAGGGGTGTGCTATGTACAGAGGGCAGAGTTTAGGGGTGTGCTATGTACAGAGGGCAGAGTTCAGGGGTGTGCTATGTACAGAGGGCAGAGTTTAGGGGTGTGCTATGTACAGAGGGCAGAGTTTAGGGGTGTGCTATGTACAGAGGGCAGAGTTCAGGGGTGTGCTATGTGCAGAGTTCAGGGGTGCGCTATGTACAGAGTGCAGGGTTCAGATGTGTGTTACATGCAGAGTTCAGCGGTTTGCTATGTACAGAGGGCAGAGTTCAGGGGTGTGCTACATACAGAGGGCAGAGTTCAGGGGTGTGCTATGTGCAGAGTTCAGGGGTGTGCTTTATACAGAGTGCAGAGTTCAGAGGTGCGTTTTGTACAGTGCAGAGTTCTGGAGTGTGTTATGTGCAGAGTTCAGAGGTGTGCTATGTATAGAGTTCAGGGGTGCGCTATGTACAGAGTGCAGGGTTCAGATGTGTGTTACATGCAGAGTTCAGCGGTGTGCTATGTAGAGTGCAATGGTTCAGGGGTACGCTATGTACAGAGTGCAGAGTTCAGGGGTGTGCTTTGTACAGAGTGCAGAGTTCAGGGGTGTGCTTTGTACAGAGTGCAGAGTTCAGGGGTGTGCTATGTACAGAGTGCAGAGTTCAGGGGTGTGCTATGTACAGAGTGCAGAGTTCAGGGGTGTGCTATGTACAGAGTGCAGAGTTCAGGGGTGTGCTATGTACAGAGTGCAGAGTTCAGGGGTGTGCTATGTACAGAGTGCAGAGTTCAGGGGTGTGCTATGTACAGAGGGCAGAGTTTAGGGGTGTGCTATGTACAGAGCGCAGAGTTCAGGGGTGTGCTATGTACAGAGGGCAGAGTTTAGGGGTGTGCTATGTACAGAGTGCAGAGTTTAGGGGTGTGCTATGTACAGAGGGCAGAGTTCAGGGGTGTGCTATGTGCAGAGTTCAGGGGTGCGCTATGTACAGAGTGCAGGGTTCAGATGTGTGTTACATGCAGAGTTCAGCGGTTTGCTATGTACAGAGGGCAGAGTTCAGGGGTGTGCTACATACAGAGGGCAGAGTTCAGGGGTGTGCTATGTGCAGAGTTCAGGGGTGTGCTTTATACAGAGTGC
This sequence comes from Lithobates sylvaticus, assembly GCA_028564925.1. Lineage (NCBI taxonomy): Eukaryota > Metazoa > Chordata > Amphibia > Anura > Ranidae > Lithobates > Lithobates sylvaticus. The sequence goes on from CM053030.1 coordinate 12,058,881, forward strand.
AGAGTTCAGAGGTGCGTTTTGTACAGTGCAGAGTTCTGGAGTGTGTTATGTGCAGAGTTCAGAGGTGTGCTATGTATAGAGTTCAGGGGTGCGCTATGTACAGAGTGCAGGGTTCAGATGTGTGTTACATGCAGAGTTCAGCGGTGTGCTATGTAGAGTGCAATGGTTCAGGGGTACGCTATGTACAGAGTGCAGAGTTCAGGGGTATGCTATGTACAGATTGCAGGGTTCAGATGTGTGTTACATGCAGAGTTCAGCGGTGTGCTATGTAGAGTGCAATGGTTCAGGGGTACGCTATGTACAGAGTGCCGAGTTCAGGGGTACGCTATGTACAGATTGCAGGGTTCAGATGTGTGTTACATGCAGAGTTCAGCGGTGTGCTATGTAGAGTGCAATGGATCAGGGGTACGCTATGTACAGAGTGCCGAGTTCAGGGGTACGCTATGTACAGATGGCAGGGTTCAGATGTGTGTTACATGCAGAGTTCAGCGATGTGCTATGTAAAGTGCAATGGTTCAGGGGTACGCTATGTACAGAGTGCAGACTTCAGGGGTGTGCTATGTACAGAGGGCAGAGTTCAGGGGTGTGCTACATACAGAGGGCAGAGTTCAGGGGTGTGCTATGTGTAGAGTTCAGGGGTGTGCTATGTACAGAGTTCAGGGGTGTGCTTTGTACAGAGTGCAGAGTTCAGAGGTGCGCTTTGTACCCAGTGCAGAGTTCAGGGGTGCACTTTGTACAGTGCAGAGTTCTGGAGTGTGTTATGTGCAGAGTTCAGGGGTGTGCTATGTATAGAGTTCAGGGGTACGCTATGTACAGAGTGCGGAGTTCAGGGGTGCCCTATATACAGAGTGCAGGGTTTGGGGGGTGCTCTATGTACAGAGTGCAGCGTTCATGGGTGTGCTGTGTACAGTGTGCAGGGTGTGCACGTTTTTACTGCGTATTTTGGCACTGAGGAGCTTTATACACATAAAAGTGTTTTATAAGCTATATTATGCCTCTTATGTAGGGCTGGGCAAGTGCTGTTGTCACGTTTCACACTTTGCAGATACAGACAAGTTACACAGCAACAGCTTCTCAAAGCAATTACATTGTAGCTTTTGGTTTTCTTCTTAATCACTTTATTTTATTTTTTTTCCCTTTTATTTTCATCAGGCGATTCCTCCCAATAACACAATTCCTTTCCTAAGGTGACAACGCTTGCGAATTACAATTTATAATTTATCTCTGGAGTAGCCGTGTTTTTAAACAAGCTGGCAATGCAATTTTATTTGCCGGCAATGTAATCTATAATTTTTTTTTTCTTTGTAAATGTTATTTTGCTGTAGCATATACTACAGCAAAAAAAAAAAAAAAAAGTTGCATAGAGTCCCTCCTTATGGAAGCCATCATAAAAAAAATAAAAAAAAATACAGAATTATGTTTATGAAATAATTTTTTTTACAGAATTCTGAGTTTGAAAGTCGGAATTCTGAGATTAAAAGTCGGAATAGTAAGTTTAAAAAAAAAAAAAATCTACAGAATTCTGAGATTTAAAGTCAGAATTCTGAGATTCAAAGTATTTTTTTATTTTATGATGGGCCCAGGGCTCTTCCATAGTAAAAATAAAAAATAAAAGGTAAAATAAATAAGAAAAAATAAATAAATCTTAAACGCACCCCATCCCGCACGCAGAAGCGAACGCATACGTGAGTCGCGCCCGCATATGAAAACGGTGTTCAAACCACACATGTGAGGTATCGTCGCGATCGGTAGAGTGAGAGCAATAATCCTAGCCCTAGCCCTCCTATGTAATCCAAAACCGGTAGAATTTTTTTAAATGTCGCCTATGGAGATTTTTAAGGGTAAAAGTTTATCGCCATTCCACGAGCGGGCACAATTTTGAAGCGTGAAATGTTGGGTATCGGCGTAACATTATCTTTCACAATATAAAAAAAAATCGGGCTAACTTTACTGTGGTCTTATTTTTTAATTCAAAAAAGTGTATTTTTTAAAAAAAAAAGTGCGCTTGTAAGAGTATTGCAACGGCCGCCATTTTATTCTCTAAGGTGTTAATGCCGCGTACACACAATCGGAAATTCCGCCAGCAAAAGACCGATGTGAGCTTTTGGTCGGAAAATGCGACCGTGTGTAGGCTCCATCGGACTTTTGCTGGCGGAATTTCAGCCAGCAAAAGCTTGAGAGCAGGTCCTCAATTTTTCCCAAAGGATCGGAAATTCCGATCGTCTGTGTCAATTCCGACGTGCAAAATTCCTGCGCATGCTCGTAATCAAGAAAAGTGAACAGTGTTTTTTTTAGCAGAATGGAGTGTAGCGTCCCTATAGAAGACCTTGGACGTGTCTTGTACACCCACGCCACCCATCATCCACTCTCTTCCACCCGTTCTACCTGTTGGTAGGTTGGAATGAAAGTAGAACAATGAACAAGACACAAATGCATTTAATGTAGGGCCGTCTCTAATATTGATTGGACCCTGGGCAAAAATGTTCTTGGCCCCCCCCCCCCCCCCCCCCCCCCCCCCCCCCCCCCCCCCCCCCCCCCCCCCCCCCCCCCCCCCCCCATGCAATTTCACTCTCAACCTGCTCTGAGACATAAATAAATAGCAGCTAGAATTAAAGTCAGTTTACTGTATCAGATTAGGCAGCAATTGCGATGGTTACAGTATATCATTACTGCTTACTGACTGGTTGCTAGAGGTTACAGTACACATTATGGCTCACTGATTAGTTGCTAGAGGTTACAGTACACATTATGGCTCACTGATTAGTTGCTAGAGGTTACAGTACACATTATGGCTCACTGATTAGTTACTAGAGGATACAGTACACATTATGGCTCACTAATTAGTTGCTAGAGGTTACAGTACACATTATGGCTCACTAATTAGTTGCTAGAGGTTACAGTACACATTATGGCTCACTGATTAGTTACTAGAGGATACAGTACACATTATGGCTCACTAATTAGTTGCTAGAGGTTACAGTACACATTATGGCTCACTGATTAGTTGCTAGAGGATACAGTACACATTATGGCTCACTGATTAGTTGCTAGAGGTTACAGTACACATTATGGCTCACTGATTAGTTGCTAGAGGTTACAGTACACATTATGGCTCACTGATTAGTTGCTAGAGGTTACAGTACACATTATGGCTCACTGATTAGTTACTAGAGGATACAGTACACATTATGGCTCACTGATTAGTTGCTAGAGGTTACAGTACACATTATGGCTCACTGATTAGTTGCTAGAGGTTACAGTACACATTATGGCTCACTGATTAGTTGCTAGAGGTTACAGTACACATTATGGCTCACTGATTAGTTGCTAGAGGTTACAGTACACATTATGGCTCACTGATTAGTTTCTAGAGGTTACAGTACACATTACGGCTCACTGATTAGTTGCTAGAGGTTACAGCAAATGATTTCCGCTTGTTAATTGGTTGCTAGATATTACTGTACAGCAATACTGCTCACTGATTGGTTGCTAGAGGTTACAGCACATCATCTCCTCACTGCAGCGGAGCATGATATACATATGAATGCCGCCTTTATTTACATATTAATGCTGCCGGCCGCATCTATTTACTTTGTAATGCCGCCGGTATTTACATATGAATGCCGGTTATTTACATGTAAACACAGGGTCTGCAGGTGAGTCATCTGTACACAACAATAGGGCAGAGCTGGGCAGCATTAGTACCAGCACTTCACACTGAGATATCAGGACACAGCACAGGACTAAAACTTCAAGGGACAAGGGAATTAAAACTGGGATAGTTGCCAAGTATGAGGCAGCTGGTTTGGGCCCCACAACAATGACAGGGCCCAGGGCAGCTGCCCCTTTTGCCCTGCCTTAAAGACGGCCCTGAATGTACCCTGAGATGCTGGTGGGGAATGTTGAGACCTGTTGTTTTTGGGTGGTCTATAACCCTGTCTATATCTGTCTCCTGTAGCAGTCACTGGAAGGCAAACACAAAGGCCATGACGCAGATCATTAAGGAAAACGCTGAGCCCCCCATCCACATGCTGCTCCTGAAGGTCCTAACTGTGCCATTCCGCAGACACATCCAGCAATACTGCTTCCAGCTGACCAAGCTGAATGAAAATCTTCAGAAGGTAATCACCGTATTTATGGTCTGGGCCGCCCTGGGCATTTAAAGTTATTGTGTCGCCAGTCCCACTCACTGTCCTATGGAGCAGACTGAGACATTGCCAGCCCCCGGCTTTGCCTATAACAGGGGGTCCCCAAACTTTCAAAACAAAGGGCCAGTTTACTGTCCTTCAGAATTTAGGGGGGGCTCGACTGTGGCCAGCAGTAGAATAAAATGTCCCGGCATTAGTGGGAGCATAGGCGTGTGCAGGGGGTGTGCCAGGTGTGCACACCCTAATCACCCCATGCGGTGTAGACTACCCCTGCAGTCCAGCCCCCCCCCCCCACCCTCCCATGCCCCCAGATACTTCAGGGGATGTTTCAGGATGGAGAGTGGGGGAAGGGGCCAGTAAATATGTAATTTACCGTCCCCTTCCTTTTCATTTATAACTGAAGCATAATAAACTGTGCTTCAGATTTAGAATGAACAGGAAGACACAGAGCACTTCCCATTCATTCACTGTTCAGTGCAGCTGAGTCTTCAGAGAAAGGGACTGGGGAGTCTCTGTCCTCAATCCCTGTCTCAAAAGTGAGACATCAGGGGTCTGTTTGGACTCCTGATAACGCACCCAACGGGGCTCCAAAAAAAATTGACAAAAAATAATAAAACGTTATATTGCAAAAAATAATAAAAAGTAATCAGCAAAAAAAAAAAAATATATATATATATTTTTTTTTTTTAAATATAATAAATAAAAAATAAGATAATAAAAAAGAAAAACTACTGACACCATCCACTGTCCTATTGACAACAACCTCTGCCCTACTGACGCCAGCCTCTGTCCTACTGACACCAACCTCTTCCTTACTGACACCAGCCTCTTCCCTACTGACACCATCCACTGTCCTACTGACACCAGCCTCTTCCTTACTAACATCATCCTCTGTCCTACTGACACCAACCTTTTCCCTACTGACTCCATCAACTGTCCTATTGACTCCATCAACTGTCCTACTGACACCATCCACTGTCCCACTGACACCAGCCTCTGCCCTACTGACGTTATCCACTGTCCTACTGACACCAACCTCTTCCCTACTGACACCATCCACTGCCCTACTGACAGTAGCCTCTGCCCTACTAACGCCATCCACTGTCCTACTGACACCAGCCTCTGCCCTACTGACACCATCCTATGTCCTACTGACACCAGCCTCTGCCCTACTGACGCCAGCCTCTGCCCTACTGACGCCAGCCTCTGCCCTACTGACACCAACCTCTTCCCTACTGACACCATCCACTGTTCTACTGACGCCAGCCTCTGCCCTACTGACGCCAGCCTATTCCCTACAGACACCATCCACTGTCCTACTAATGCCAGCCTCTGCCCTACTGACACCAGCCTCTGCTTTACTGACGCCATCCACTGTCCTACTGACACCATCCACTGTCCTACTGACACCAACCTCTTCCCTACTGACATCATCCACTGCCCTACTGACAGCAGCCTCTGCCCTACTAACGCCATCCACTGTCCTACTGACACCAGCCTCTGCCCTACTAACGCCATCCACTGTCCTACTGACACCAGCCTCTGCCCTACTGACACCATCCACTGTCCTACTGACGCCAGCCTCTCCCCTACTGACACCAACCTCTTCCCTACTGACACCATCCACTGTCCTACTGATGCCAGCCTCTGCCCTACTGACACCAGCCTCTGCTTTACTGACGCCATCCACTGTCCTACTGACACCATCCACTGTCCTACTGACACCAACCTCTTCCCTACTGACATCATCCACTGCCCTACTGACAGCAGCCTCTGCCCTACTAACGCCATCCACTGTCCTACTGACACCAGCCTCTGCCCTACTGACACCATCCACTGTCCTACTGACGCCAGCCTCTGCCCTACTGACACCAGCCTCTGTCCTACTGACGCCATCCACTGTCCTACTGACACCAACCTCTTCCCTACTGACACCATCCACTGCCCTACTGACAGCAGCCTCTGCCCTACTAACGCCATCCACTGTCCTACTGACACCAACCTCTTCTTTACTGACGCCATCCACTGTCCTACTGACACCAGCCTCTGCCCTACTGACGCCATCCACTGTCCTACTGACACCAGCATCTGCCCTACTGACGCCATCCACTGTCCTATTGACGCCATCCACTGTCCTACTGACGTCATCCTCTGCCCTACTGACGTCATCCACTGTCCTACTGACGCCATCCACTGTCATATTTAAACATATACACACGTGTGTTTGAGCTTTGGGGTTCACACCCTAATGCAATAGGCTGTGTGCACCTATGAGTGGTAGTAAACCATGCCCCTTCTTTGGTGTCAGTGGGAGGAATTGTGCCCCATCCTTGGTGTTATTAGGTTGTAAGAATCATGCCCCATCATTGGTGTCAGTGGGGGGAATTGTGCCCCATCATTGGTGTCAGTGGGGGGAATTGTGCCCCTTCGTTGGTGTCGTTAGGTGGGAAGAATCATGCCCTATCGTTGGTGTCATTGGGAGGAAATGTGCCCCTTCGTTGGTGTCAGCGGGGGAGAATCATGCCCCACTATTGAAATATTGCCCCAGGGGGCCGGATAAAAGCAAGCAAAGGGCCTCTGGAAATGGTAGCAGGGGCTCTTTGTATACATACAGTGACTTGAAAAAGTATTCATACCCCTTGAAATTTTCCACATTTCGTCATGTTACAACCAAAAACGTAAATGTATTTTATGTGATAGATCAACACAAAATGGCACATAATTGTGAAGTGGAAGGAACATGAAAAATGGTTTTAATTTTTTTTACAAATAAATATGTGAAAAGTGTGGGGTACATTTGTATTCAGCCCCCTTTACTCTGATACTCCTAACTAAAATCTAGTGGAACCAATTGCCTCCAGAAGTCACCTAATTAGTAAACAGTGTCCCCCTGTGTGTTATTTAATCTCAGTATAAATACAGCTGTTCTGTGAAGCCCTCAGATGTTTGTTAGAGAACCTTAGTGAACAAACAGCATCATGAAGGCTAAGGAACACACCAGACAGGTCAGGGATAAAGTTGTGGAGAAGTATAAAGCAGGGTTAGGTTATAAAAAATCTCCTAAGCTTTGAACATCTCACGAAGCTCTGTTCAATCCATCATCAGAAAATGGAAAGAGTATGGCACAACTGCAAACCTACCAAGACATGGCCGTCCACCTAAACTGACCGGCCGGGCAAGGAGAGCATTCATCAGAGAAGAGCCAAGAGGTCCATGGGAACTCTGGAGGAGCTGCAGAGATCCACAGCTCAGGGGGGAGAATCTGTCCACAGGACAACTATTATGCCCCTGTACACGCGGTCGGAAATTCCGACCACAAAATCCGTCGGATTTTTTCCGACGGATTTTGTCCGACACTGGTGTTGCATACACACGGTCGGACAAAGTTGTCGGAAAATCCGATCATTCTGAACGTGGTGACGTTCGTTGCCTACGACGGGACTACGTAGAGGCTAGTAGCCAATAGCTTTGGTCTTGTAATGTGATCTGAGCATGCGTGGCACTTTGTCCGTCGGAATTCGCTACGCACGATCGGAAAAAGTCCGATAGGACTTTGTTTTCGGAAAATTTGAGAGCAGGATCTCAATCTTTTTCCGTCGGACATTCCGACGGAAAAAGTCTGATGGAGCCCACACACGGTCGGAATTTCTGACAACATGGTCCGATAGGACATTTTCCGTCGGAAAATCCGCCCGTGTGTACGGGGCATTAGTCGTGTTCTCCACAAATCTGCCCTTTATGGAAGAGTGACAAGAAGAAAGACATTGGAGAAAGAAAGTCATAAAAAGTCCTGTTTGTAGTTTGTGAGAAGCCATGTGGGGGAGGGGAGCAAACATGGGGAAGAAGGTGCTCTGATCAGATGAGACCAAAATTCAACTTTTTGGCGCAAAACTAACACTACACATCACCCTGAACACCCCATCCCCACCGCGAAACATGGTGGTGGCAGCATCATGTGGTGGGGATGCTTTTCTTCAGCAGGGACAGGGTAGCTGGTCAGAGTTGGTGGGAAGATGGATGGAGACAAATACAGGACAATCTTAAAAGAAAACCTGTTAGAGTCGGCAAAAGACTTGAGACTGGGGGGGGAGGTTCACCTTCCAGCAGGACAACGACCCGAAACATACAGCCAGAGCTACAATGGAATGGTTTAGATCAAAGCATATTCATGTGTTAGAATGGCCCAGTCACAGTCCAGACCTAAATCACATTGAGAATCTGTGGCAAGACTTGAAAATTGCTGTTCACAGACGCTCTCCATCCAATCTGACAGGGCTTGAGATATTTTGCAAAGAAGAAGAATGGGCAGAAATGTCCTCTCTAGATGTGCAAAGCTGGTAGAGACACCCCCAAAAAGACTTGCAGCTGTAATTGCAGTGAAAGGGGTTTCTACAAAGTATTGACTCCGGGGGGCGCCATACAAATGCCCCCCCCCCCCCCACACTTTTCACATATTTATTTGTAAAAAGATTTGAAAACCATTTATCATTTTCCTTCCACTTCACAATTATGTGCCACTTTGTGTTGGTCTATCTATCACATAAAATACCAATAAAATACATTTATGTTTTTGGTTGCAGCATGACAAAATGTGGAAAATTTCAAGGGGTATCAATATTTTTTCAAGGCTCTGTAACTGGGAATCCCATTGAAGGAATCATAATTCATACATGATGATTTGTTTCTCCAGGATGCCGGTGTGGCCCCTCTAAGGAAAGCTCTGGAAGTGTATGTGAGCCTCCAGTCTTATATCAGTCAGTGTCTGGATGAGGCTTCGCTGACCAAGAACCTGTGGACTACATTGTCCAAAAAATTGACGGTATGTGAGACGCAATGTGTCACAATACAGCTTGTCTATCAACTGCTCCACCCACTTCTCTTCTCCTTTATCTTCCCTTTCCTCTCCTCTCCATTACTCTCCTCCATTTTCATTTTCCTCTCCTCTCCATTACTCTCCTCCATTTTCATTTTCTTCATCTTCCTACCAATCTCCTTTCCTCTGTTCTCATCCTCCCATCTCTGTATATTGTCACTTCCTTCCTTCCCTGTGCCCCTCTTATCCTCTTCCCTCTCTTCTCCCTTCCTCTCCTCTTCTATCATTCTCTTCTCCCTTCCTCTCCTCTTCTTTCATTCTCTTCTCCCTTCCTCTCCTCTTCTGTCATTCTCTTCTCCTCCTCTCTTCTCCTAAGGACTGAGCAGTCAAACTCATCATAGCTTTCCCTGTGCCCCTCTTATCCTCTTCCCTCTCCTCTCCCTTCTCCAAGGAACACCGAGCCTCAGGCTGACCGCACACAATCAACATTACTATTCTTATTACTCTGTATAGGAAAAATAAGTAAAACAACTTTTACATCTCAGCCCCTTATTACCCCCCAGTGATGACACTTCTTTTTTTTTTTTTTTGCAAAATATTTTATTTGTTTGTAAACGTTTTACATTTACATTCCTTTATGTTTGTAACACCAAATATAAAAAAAAAATGTTTTGTACCAGAAAGATGATTCTAGTGCTGGAGACATCCCAGAATAACATTTGTAGTTTTCCCAATTCATTGTATTTCCTCCATTCATCCCCTTCTCATCCCTTCCCAGATCTATTCTTCATTCTTTGTATATAAACTTATCTCCTCTCTGGGCCTCATCTCTCTCTTCCCCCCATTACTCTTCCTTCACCTGCCATCTTCTACACTTTCCATCCTCTCCTCTCTTTTCCCCCTCTCCTCTTTGCATCCTCTTCTCTCCGTTCTTATCTCCTCTTTCCAGCTTCTCCTCTTTTTACCTCTCCTTTCTCCTCTCTTTTCCTCTCATTTCTCCTCTCTTTTCCTCTCATTTTTTCCCTCTCCTTTCTTCTCTTTTCTCCTCTCCTCACCTCTTTGCATCCTCTTCTCTCCTCATCTCCTCTTTGCACCCTCTCCTCTCTTTAACTCTTCTTTCTTCTCTATTTTCCTCTCCTTTCTCCTCTCCTCTCTTTTCCTCTTATTTCTACTCTCCTTTTTTCTCTCCTCTCTTTATTTTCTCCTCTCCTCTTTGCATCCTCTATTCTCTTTTCCTCTTTCTCCTCTCCTTTCTTATATCCTCTATTTTCTTCTCTTCTTTCCTCAACTCTTTGCATCCTCTCCACGTTTCCTCTCCTCTCTTTTCCTCTCCTTTCCCCTCTCCTCTTTTCATCCTCTCCTCTATTTTTCTCTCCTCTGTTATCCTCTCCTCTCCTTTCCCCTCTCCTATTTTCTCCTCTTCTCTATTTTTCTCTTCTCTGTTATCCTCTCCTCTCCTTTCCCCTCTCCTATTTTCTCCTCTTCTCTATTTTTCTCTTCTCTGTTATCCTCTCCTCTCCTTTCCCCTCTCCTATTTTCTCCTCTTCTCTATTTTCTCTCCTCTGTTATCCTCTCCACTAGGGATGAGCCGAACACCCCCGGGTTCGGTTCGCACCAGAACCTTCGAACCGACCGAAAGTTCGCGCGAATTTTCGAACCCTATACGTTATAATGGACGCGAACGTTCGAAATCAAAAGTGCTAATTACAACGGCCAATATGCATGTTAATGTCATAAAACAGGTTTGGGGACCCGGGTCCTGCCCCAGGGGACATATATCAATGCAAAAAGAACTTTTAAAAACTAACGTTTTTTCGGGAGCAGTCATTTTAATGATGCATAAAGTGAAAAAAAAAAAGTGACATTTTCCTTTAAATATGGTACCTGGGGGGTGTCCAAAGTATGCCTGTGAAGTGGCATGTGTTTCCCGTGTTTAGAACTGTCCTTGCACAAAATGACATTTGTAAAGGAAAAAAAGAAGCCATTTAAAACCACTTGCGGCTTTAGGTTTGATCTTAAGTAGAATCTGAACAGGTACATTATGAAGTGTAGCTCCATCCCAAAAAAATCTATTTTTAAGCTTTTTGGAGAACATAGGGAGGGGTTATCACCCCTGTAACATTTGCTGTCTTTGCACATCTGTTCAGAACATGTCACCTCACTTTCCGTCCCAATGACAAATGTTTTTGGAAAAGTGGGGTTTTAATTGAAACAAGGATTGGTGATAAAGTATCAGTAGAGAGGAGATACCTTTTTCCCAAATTAAATCTAACAGGATAGAATTTCCCTTCCTAGGGGTAGATTTCCTCTCACTTCCTGTTTTCTCTTTCCATTTGCAAGTAGGAGTCGTTTGTAAGTTGGATGTTTGAAAGTAGGGGCCTGGCGTATATACTCTGCAGAAATTTGCCCTATTAGATGTTGGTGTAGCCACAAGACTGGTGGGCACAGGAATGGGCCCTGCTGTGAGTTAATAGATCAAGATTTGTAATTGCATGCACCTGTTGAACAGGGCAGAAAAATTGGGGGTGGTGGTGGTGGTGGTGGTGGACGGTTTTGCCACAAGACTGTAAGCTCTCACAGTTACTCTTGGTGGGCGCAGGAATGGGCCCTGCTGTGAGTTATTAGATCAAGATTTGTAATTGCAAGCACCTGATGAACAGGGCAGAAAAATTGGGCCTTTGGCGGTGGTGGTGGACGGTGTTGCCACAAGACTGTAGGCCCTCATAGTTACTCTTGGTGGGCGCAGGAATGGGCCCTGCTGTGAGTTATTAGATCAAGATTTGTAATTGCAAGCACCTGATGAACAGGGCAGAAAAATTGGGGGTGGTGGTGGTGGTGGTGGTGGACGGTTTTGCCACAAGACTGTAAGCTCTCACAGTTACTCTTGGTGGGCGCAGGAATGGGCCCTGCTGTGAGTTATTAGATCAAGATTTGTAATTGCAAGCACCTGATGAACAGGGCAGAAAAATTGGGCCTTTGGCGGTGGTGGTGGACGGTGTTGCCACAAGACTGTAGGCCCTCATAGTTACTCTTGGTGGGCGCAGGAATGGGCCCTGCTGTGAGTTATTAGATCAAGATTTGTAATTGCAAGCACCTGATGAACAGGGCAGAAAAATTGGGCCTTTGGCGGTGGTGGTGGACGGTGTTGCCACAAGACTGCAGGCCCTCATAGTTACTCTTGGTGGGCGCAGGAATGGGCCCTGCTGTGAACTATTAGATCAAGATTTGTAATTACCCGCCCCTGTTAAACAGGGGCTGAAAAATTGTGCCTTAGGCACTGGTGCTGGTGCCACAACACTGCAACCCCTCACAGAGACTGTACTTGGAGCACAGCAGTCACACGTGTTGCGAAGCATTTTTTTTAAAAATTGTAAGTACACGCCCCTGTTAAACAGGGGCTGAAAAATTGTGCCTTAGGCACTGGTGCTGGTGCCACAACACTGCAACCCGGCCCTCACAGATACTGTACTTGGAGCACAGCAGTCACACGTGTTGCGAAGCATTTTTTTAAAAAATTGTAAGTACACGCCCCTGTTAAACAGGGGCTGAAAAATTGTGCCTTAGGCACTGGTGCTGGTGCCACAACACTGCAACACGGCCCTCACAGAGACTGTACTTGGAGCACAGCAGTCACACGTGTTGCGAAGCATTTTTTTAAAAAATTGTAAGTACACGCCCCTGTTAAACAGGGGCTGAAAAATTGTGCCTTAGGCACTGGTGCTGGTGCCACAACACTGCAACACGGCCCTCACAGAGACTGTACTTGGAGCACAGCAGTCACACGTGTTGCGAAGCATTTTTTTAAAAAATTGTAAGTACACGCCCCTGTTAAACAGGGGCTGAAAAATTGTGCCTTAGGCACTGGTGCTGGTGCCACAACACTGCAACACGGCCCTCACAGAGACTGTACTTGGAGCACAGCAGTCACACGTGTTGCGAAGCATTTTTTTTAAAAATTGTAAGTACACGCCCCTGTTAAACAGGGGCTGAAAAATTGTGCCTTAGGCACTGGTGCTGTGGCATGGATCATTGAGGAGGAGGAAGAGGATAGTCAGTGAACATAAGAGGACAGTCACTCAGCATCAGCATAGGCAGTCTTGAAGGGATGTGACATTAAAAATTATTCGGTTATATCCGCCTCAGGTGCCTGGTAGCTGGTGGTGATCCAAGACTGATTCATTTTGATGAATGTCAGTCGATCAACCGAGGCGGTGGACAGGCGCACCCTATGATCAGTCACAAATCCTCCAGCAGCACTGAATGTGCGTTCGGAAAGAACGCTGGAGGCAGGACAGGCCAGTAGCTCAATTGCATACTGTGCAAGCTCTGGCCAGTGATCCATCCTCAGGACCCAGTAAGCCAGAGGATTTTCGGTGGGAAAGGTGTCCAAGTCTGACCTTGCCCCAAGGTATTCCTGCACCATGTATATCAGACGCTGGCGATGGTTGCTGGAACCGATCATACCTTGGGGCTGCGGACTAAAAAATTGTCTGAACGCATCGGTCAGACGTCCACCTTCCCCACCGCTCCTTCTGCCACTGACCGAAGCCTCAGCAACTCGTCGCCCAGGACCAGGAGTTTGTAGCCTCCCAGTTTCTGGGAACGCGTTGCACAGACCTTTCTGCAAGGCCTCCCTGAGATGTCTCATCCTCTGCTCCCTCTGCGACGGCAAGATAAGGTCCGCAACCTTACCCTTGTACCGCGGATCAAGGAGAGTGGCCAGCCAGTAATGGTCCCTCTCCTTGATCCGAAGAACACGAGGATCCTTCCGCAGGCTTTGCAGGATCAGGGAGGCCATGCAGCGTAGGTTAGCTGAGGCATTCGGTCCGGAGTCTTCTGGGTCACTGAGGATGACATGATCGCCAGCCACCTCCTCCCAGCCACGTACAAGTCCACTGGCTTGTTGGGACTGTACATCATCCCTAAAAGACTGCTGCTGCTGATGCTGAGTGCCAGGCTCCACCTCCATGCTCACACAATCCTCCTCCTCCTCCTCCTCCTCCTCCTCCTCATCCTCTTCCTGTGTGATGGGTGGGACAGAAGGAACACTGTCCGGATAAAGGGGGCCTTGAGAGGCAAGGAAGTCCTCCTCTTCCTGCCTCTGTTCTGCCTCAAGTGCCCTGTCCATTATCCCACGCAGCGTATGCTCCAACAGGTGGACAAGAGGGACAGTGTCACTGATGCATGCACTGTCACTGCTCACCATCCTCGTGGCCTCCTCAAATGGTGAGAGGACAGTGCATGCATCCCTGATCATGCTCCACTGACGTGGGGAAAAAAAACCAAGCTCCCCTGACCCTGTCCTGGTGCCGTAGTCGCAAAGGTACTCATTGATGGCCCTCTGCTGCGTGTGCAGTCGCTGCAGCATGGCCAACGTTGAGTTCCACCTGGTGGGCATGTCAGATATTAGGCGGTTCTTGGGCAGGTTCAGCTCCTTTTGCAGCTCAGTCAGCCGAGCACTGGCATTATAAGATCGGCGGAAATGCACACAGACTTTCCTGGCCTGCCTCAGGACATCCTGTAAGCCTGGGAACCTGCCCAAGAACCGCTGCACCACCAGGTTGAGGACGTGAGCCATGCAGGGCACATGGGTGAGCTGCCCCTGTCGCAGGGCGGAGAGGAGGTTGGTGCCATTGTCAGAAACGACCATTCCTGGCTTAAGCTGACGTGGCGTCAACCACCTCTCGGCCTGCCCCTGCAGAGCTGCCAGAACCTCTGGCCCAGTGTGGCTCCTGTCCCCCCAAACACACCAGCGCAAGCACGGCATGGCATCTTTTTGCCTGCGTACTTGCGTAGCCCCTTGTACGCCTACGGAGCACCGCTGGTTCCAAGGACAGAGCACTGGAGGAAGAAGAAGAGGAGGGGGTGGAGGAGAGAGGTGTGTCACAACCAGTAGCAGTAGTCGCGTTTTGGAGGCGTGGTGGCGGAACAACCTCCAACACTACTGCACCTTGTCCTGCATCCCTCCCAGCTGCCAATAGAGTGACCCAATGGGCCGTGAAAGAAAGGTACCGTCCCTGTCCATGCCTGCTGGACCATGAGTCAGCGGTAATATGCACCTTACCGCTGACCGCCCTGTCCAGCGAGGCATGGACATTGCCCTCCACATGCCGGTAGAGAGACGGAATCGCCTTCCGCGAGAAAAAGTGGCGTTTGGGAACCTGCCACTGAGGAACCGCACATTGAACAAACTCACGGAAGGGGGCCGAGTCTACCAACTGAAAAGGCAGCAGTTGAAGTGCTAGCAATTTAGCAAGGCTAGCATTCAACCGCTGGGCATGTGGATGGCTGGGAGTGTACTTCTTTCTACGGTCCAGCAGCTGGGGCAGGGAAATTTGCCTGCTGCATTCGGACGTCGGTGTACTGCAAGTACTTGGTTGTGACACACCGAATTCTACACCTTCAGTCCTCTCAGAGCAGCTTTCAGAGAGGACTGAAGGTGTAGTGGGGATGGAGATCCCAGCTGAGGAGGAGCAAGGAGAGGTCCGCTTAGTTCTTTGGTGTGGGTCTTTTATGTGTGCCTGCCAACGAGCTGCATGGCAGGTCGCCATATGTCTGGTCATGCTTGTCGTGCCCAAGCGGCTGATGTTTTGGCCACGCGAGATACGCTTGAGACAAATATTGCAAATAGCAGTGGTGCGATCTGCTGCACTCGTCTCAAAAAAGGCCCACACCAAAGAACTTTTCTGATAACGTGCAGAGGCAGCGCCCTGCATAGGCGGAGCTCTGCGGTGTTGTACAGTTGCTGTGCTGGCCTCTACCTGGCCTCCAGGGGGCATCCTGCCTCGTTGGACATGTGACGCCGCATCCTCCTCCTCCTCGTCCTCCTCCTCATCCTCTCTCCCTTGAGGCACCCACGTGGAGTCAGTGACCTCATCATCCCCTCCCTCTTCACCACTAGAGCAAACCTGGCAGTAAGCTGCAGCTGGTGGAACTGTACTGCCAGATTCCTCAAGCTGGGTATCGTCATCCGAGCCTTCGAATCGTTGGGCATCCTCCTGGAGCATGTACCCAACACTGTGCTCAAAGAGTTCGGGGGACTCCTCAGGAGGACATGGTGGGTCTAGGGAAGGGGTGGCTGATGATGCTCTGTCAGTACCCTGAGCCTGGGTGAGAGAGGATGAGGAGGATGAGGAGGGCTTGGTCATCCATTCTACCAAGCCTTCAGCATGATGCGGCTCCACATGTCCAGCTGCCGAAAACAAAGACGCGCGTGTCCCATGGCCACGTGCTGATGACGATGCACGACCACGTCCACGTCCACGGCCACGTCCACTAGAAACAGAGCCTGCCTGCCCTGTGTTCTTGGCTCTGCACGCTCTGCCTCCCCTTGGCGGTCTTCCAGCCATTGTAGTCGGTAGTCCTGTGGGTGCTGCTGAGAAGAAAATATAGGAGCTCTGTGTGATGCCACTAACACACTAGAAGTCCTATGGGTGCTTCTGCAAAGAAAATAGAGGAGCTCTGTGTGATGCCACTAACACACTAGAAGTCCTATGGGTGCTTCTGCAAAGAAAATAGAGGAGCTCTGTGTGATGCCACTAACACACTAGAAGTCCTGTGGGTGCTTATGCAAAGAAAATAGAGGAGCTCTGTGTGATGCCACTAACACACTAGAAGTCCTGTGGGTGCTTATGCAAAGAAAATAGAGGAGCTCTGTGTGATGCCACTAACACACTAGAAGTCCTGTGGGTGCTGCTGAGAAGAATATATAGGAGCTCTGTGTGATGCCACTAACACACTAGAAGTCCTATGGGTGCTTCTGCAAAGAAAATAGAGGAGCTCTGTGTGATGCCACTAACACACTAGAAGTCCTGTGGGTGCTGCTGAGAAGAATATATAGGAGCTCTGTGTGATGCCACTAACACACTAGAAGTCCTATGGGTGCTTCTGCAAAGAAAATAGAGGAGCTCTGTGTGATGCCACTAACACACTAGAAGTCCTGTGGGTGCTTCTGCAAAGAAAATAGAGGAGCTCTGTGTGATGCCACTAACACACTAGAAGTCCTGTGGGTGCTGCTGAGAAGAATATATAGGAGCTCTGTGTGATGCCACTAACACACTAGAAGTCCTATGGGTGCTTCTGCAAAGAAAATAGAGGAGCTCTGTGTGATGCCACTAACACACTAGAAGTCCTGTGGGTGCTTCTGCAAAGAAAATAGAGGAGCTCTGCCTGCCTGCCACTAACACACTAGAAGTCCTGTGGGTGCTGCTGAGAAGAATATATAGGAGCTCTGTGTGATGCCACTAACACACTAGAAGTCCTATGGGTGCTTCTGCAAAGAAAATAGAGGAGCTCTGTGTGATGCCACTAACACACTAGAAGTCCTGTGGGTGCTGCTGAGAAGAATATATAGGAGCTCTGTGTGATGCCACTAACACACTAGAAGTCCTATGGGTGCTTCTGCAAAGAAAATAGAGGAGCTCTGTGTGATGCCACTAACACACTAGAAGTCCTGTGGGTGCTTCTGCAAAGAAAATAGAGGAGCTCTGTGTGATGCCACTAACACACTAGAAGTCCTGTGGGTGCTTATGCAAAGAAAATAGAGGAGCTCTGTGTGATGCCACTAACACACTAGAAGTCCTGTGGGTGCTTATGCAAAGAAAATAGAGGAGCTCTGTGTGATGCCACTAACACACTAGAAGTCCTGTGGGTGCTTATGCAAAGAAAATAGAGGAGCTCTGTGTGATGCCACTAACACACTAGAAGTCCTGTGGGTGCTTCTGCAAAGAAAATAGAGGAGCTCTGTGTGATGCCACTAACACACTAGAAGTCCTGTGGGTGCTGCTGAGAAGAATATATAGGAGCTCTGTGTGATGCCACTAACACACTAGAAGTCCTATGGGTGCTTCTGCAAAGAAAATAGAGGAGCTCTGTGTGATGCCACTAACACACTAGAAGTCCTGTGGGTGCTGCTGAGAAGAATATATAGGAGCTCTGTGTGATGCCACTAACACACTAGAAGTCCTATGGGTGCTTCTGCAAAGAAAATAGAGGAGCTCTGTGTGATGGGACTAACACACTTCAAGTCCTATAGGTGCTTCTGGGAAGAAAATATAGCTCTGTGTGTGTGATGGGACTAACACACTTCAAGTCCTATAGGTGCTTCTGGGAACAAAATATAGCTCTGTGTGTGTAATGGGACTAACACACTTCAAGTCCTATGGGTGCTTCTGGGAACAAAATATAGCTCTGTGTGTGTGATGGGACTAACACACTTCAAGTCCTATAGGTGCTTCTGGGAAGAAAATATAGCTCTGTGTGTGTAATGGGACTAACACACTTCAAGTCCTATAGGTGCTTCTGGGAAGAAAATATAGCTCTGTGTGTGTGATGGGACTAACACACTTCAAGTCCTATAGGTGCTTCTGGGAAGAAAATATAGCTCTGTGTGTGTAATGGGACTAACACACTTCAAGTCCTATAGGTGCTTCTGGGAACAAAATATAGCTCTGTGTGTGTGATGGGACTAACACACTTCAAGTCCTATAGGTGCTTCTGGGAAGAAAATATAGCTCTGTGTGTGTAATGGGACTAACACACTTCAAGTCCTATAGGTGCTTCTGGGAAGAAAATATAGCTCTGTGTGTGTGATGGGACTAACACACTTCAAGTCCTATAGGTGCTTCTGGGAAGAAAATATAGCTCTGTGTGTGTGATGGGACTAACACACTTCAAGTCCTATAGGTGCTTCTGGGAAGAAAATATAGCTCTGTGTGTGTAATGGGACTAACACACTTCAAGTCCTATAGGTGCTTCTGGGAAGAAAATATAGCTCTGTGTGTGTGATGGGACTAACACACTTCAAGTCCTATAGGTGCTTCTGGGAAGAAAATATAGCTCTGTGTGTGTAATGGGACTAACACACTTCAAGTCCTATAGGTGCTTCTGGGAACAAAATATAGCTCTGTGTGTGTGATGGGACTAACACACTTCAAGTCCTATAGGTGCTTCTGGGAAGAAAATATAGCTCTGTATGTGTAATGGGACTAACACACTTCAAGTCCTATAGGTGCTTCTGGGAAGAAAAATATAGCTCTGTGTGTGTAATGGGACTAACACACTTCAAGTCCTATAGGTGCTTCTGGGAAGAAAATATAGCTCTGTGTGTGTAATGGGACTAACACACTTCAAGTCCTATAGGTGCTTCTGGGAACAAAATATAGCTCTGTGTGTGTGATGGGACTAACACACTTCAAGTCCTATAGGTGCTTCTGGGAAGAAAATATAGCTCTGTGTGTGTAATGGGACTAACACACTTCAAGTCCTATAGGTGCTTCTGGGAAGAAAATATAGCTCTGTGTGTGTGATGGGACTAACACACTTCAAGTCCTATAGGTGCTTCTGGGAAGAAAATATAGCTCTGTGTGTGTAATGGGACTAACACACTTCAAGTCCTATAGGTGCTTCTGGGAAGAAAATATAGCTCTGTGTGTGTGATGGGACTAACACACTTCAAGTCCTATAGGTGCTTCTGGGAACAAAATATAGCTCTATGTGTGTGATGGGACTAACACACTTCAAGTCCTATAGGTGCTTCTGGGAACAAAATATAGCTCTGTGTGTGTAATGGGACTAACACACTTCAAGTCCTATAGGTGCTTCTGGGAAGAAAATATAGCTCTGTGTGTGTAATGGGACTAACACACTTCAAGTCCTATAGGTGCTTCTGGGAAGAAAATATAGCTCTGTGTGTGTGATGGGACTAACACACTTCAAGTCCTATAGGTGCTTCTGGGAACAAAATATAGCTCTGTGTGTGTGATGGGACTAACACACTTCAAGTCCTATAGGTGCTTCTGGGAACAAAATATAGCTCTGTGTGTGTGTAATGGGACTAACACACTTCAAGTCCTATAGGTGCTTCTGGGAACAAAATATAGCTCTGTGTGTGTGTGTGGGACTAACACACTTCAAGTCCTATAGGTGCTTCTGGGAAGAAAATATAGCTCTGTGTGTGTAATGGGACTAACACACTTCAAGTCCTATAGGTGCTTCTGGGAACAAAATATAGCTCTGTGTGTGTGATGGGACTAACACACTTCAAGTCCTATAGGTGCTTCTGGGAACAAAATATAGCTCTGTGTGTGTAATGGGACTAACACACTTCAAGTCCTATAGGTGCTTCTGGGAACAAAATATAGCTCTGTGTGTGTAATGGGACTAACACACTTCAAGTCCTATAGGTGCTTCTGGGAAGAAAATATAGCTCTGTGTGTGTAATGGGACTAACACACTTCAAGTCCTATAGGTGCCTCTGGGAACAAAATATAGGAGCTCTGCCTGCCTGCCACGAACACACTACAAGTCCTATAGGTGCTTCTGGTAACAAAATATAGGAGCTCTGCCTGCCTGCCACGAACACACTACAAGTCCTATAGGTGCTTCTGGTAACAAAATATAGGAGCTCTGCCTGCCTGCCACTAACACACTACAAGTCCTATAGGTGCTTCTGGTAACAAAATATAGGAGCTCTGCCTGCCTGCCACGAACACACTACAAGTCCTATAGGTGCTTCTGGTAACAAAATATAGGAGCTCTGCCTGCCTGCCACTAACACACTACAAGTCCTATAGGTGCTTCTGGTAACAAAATATAGGAGCTCTGCCTGCCTGCCACGAACACACTACAAGTCCTATAGGTGCTTCTGGTAACAAAATATAGGAGCTCTGCCTGCCTGCCACGAACACACTACAAGTCCTATAGGTGCTTCTGGTAACAAAATATAGGAGCTCTGCCTGCCTGCCACGAACACACTACAAGTCCTATAGGTGCTTCTGGTAACAAAATATAGGAGCTCTGCCTGCCTGCCACTAACACACTACAAGTCCTATAGGTGCTTCTGGTAACAAAATATAGGAGCTCTGCCTGCCTGCCACGAACACACTACAAGTTCTATAGGTGCTTCTGGTAACAAAATATAGGAGCTCTGCCTGCCTGCCACGAACACACTACAAGTCCTATAGGTGCTTCTGGTAACAAAATATAGGAGCTCTGCCTGCCTGCCACTAACACACTACAAGTCCTATAGGTGCTTCTGGTAACAAAATATAGGAGCTCTGCCTGCCTGCCACGAACACACTACAAGTTCTATAGGTGCTTCTGGTAACAAAATATAGGAGCTCTGCCTGCCTGCCACGAACACACTACAAGTCCTATAGGTGCTTCTGGTAACAAAATATAGGAGCTCTGCCTGCCTGCCACGAGCACACTACAAGCCCCTCTTTGTCAATCAATCTTTGTAACTGAATCTATCTAACTCAATCTCTGCAAATGAATCTCTCTATCTATCTAAATGCAGCAGAGTGTCACAGAAACAGCCTGCTCAATCTGCGCCGGAACAGCATGTGACCGGCGCAGACGGCGTGGCGGCGTTTTATAGGGGGGGGCGTGTACTACAGCCCCTGAGCTGTAATTGGCTACAGGCGTCCTGCCTGTAGCCAATTATGGCTCTTCGAGTTTCCGGGGCTGTGATTGGCCAAGCATGCGGGGTCACAGTGCATGCTTGGCCAATCATCAGCCAGCAATGCACTGCGTCGGCCGCGCCGGCCGCAATGCATTGCGGGGCCGCTCGCAACACACGCACCTGATGCGCGCGGCCAAAATAGTTGTGGGGTCGCCGAGCGAGCGAACGCCCGGTGCTCGATGCGAACGTGGGTTCGCATCGAGCACCGGGCCCATCCTTACTCTCCACTCCTTTTCTCCCCTCATTTCTCCACTCCCATCTTTTCCTTTTCACCACTCCTCTCTTTAACAATTCTTTCTCCTCTCTTTTTTTCTCTCCTCTTTTCATCTTCTCTTCTTTTCATCTCCTCCTTTTCTTTCCTCTGTTTTCCTCCCCTTTTTTTTTTCTCTCCTTTCTCCACTCCTCTCTTTTCCTCTCCTTTCTCCTCTCCTTTCCTCTCTTTTCCTCTCTTTTCTCCTCTCTTTTCCTCTCCTTTCTTCTCTTTTCTCCTCTCCTCACCTCTTTGCGTCCTCTTCTCTTTAACTCTTCTTTCTTCACTATTTTCCTCTCCTTTCTCCTCTCCTCTCTTTTCCTCTTATTTCTACTCTCCTTTTTTCTCTCCTCTCTTTATTTTCTCCTCTCCTTTTTGCATCCTCTATTCTCTTTTCCTCTCTTTTCTCCTCTCCTTTCTTATATCCTCTATTTCCTTCTCTTCTTTCCTCAACTCTTTGCATCCTCTCCACATTTCCTCTCCTCTCTTTTCCTCTCCTTTCCCCTCTCCTCTTTTCATCCTCTCCTCTATTTTTCTCTCCTCTGTTATCCTCTCCTCTCCTTTCCCCTCTCCTATTTTCAGTTCTCTATTTTTGTCTTCTCTGTTATCCTCTCCACTCCTTTTCTCCCCTCATTTCTCCATTCCCATCTTTTCCTTTTCACCACTCCTCTCTTTTCCAATTCTTTCTCCTCTCTTTTTTTCTCTCCTCTTTATATCTTCTCTTCTTTTCATCTCCTCTTTTTCTTTCCTCTGTTATTCTCCCCTCTGTTTTCCTCCCCTTTCTTTTTCTCTCCTTTCTCCTCTCCTCTCTTTTCCTCTCCTCTCTTCTCTTTTCTCCTCTCCTCACCTCTTTGCGTCCTCTTCTCTCCTTTCTTATCTCCCCTTTGCATCATCTCCTCTCTTTAACTCTCCTTTCTTATTTCTTTAACTCTCCTTTATTCTCTATTTTCCTCTCCTTTCTCATCTCCTCTCTTTTACCTCTTATTTCTACTACTTTTTCTCTCCTTTTTTTTATTTTCTCCTCTCCTCTCCGCGTCCTCTATTCTCTTTTCCTCTCCTTTCTTATATTCCCTATTTTCTTCTCTTTTCTCCTCAACTCTTTGCATCCTCTCCACTTTTCC
This sequence comes from Lithobates sylvaticus, assembly GCA_028564925.1. Taxonomy (NCBI): domain Eukaryota; kingdom Metazoa; phylum Chordata; class Amphibia; order Anura; family Ranidae; genus Lithobates; species Lithobates sylvaticus. Next base: position 12,081,676 of record CM053030.1, read on the forward strand.
TCTCATTTCCCCTCTCCTCTTTTCTTATCTCCTCTATTTTTCTCTCCTCTATTATCCTCTCCTCTCATTTTTCCTCTCTTTTCTCCACTCCCCTCTTTTCCTTTTCACCTCTCCGCTCTTTTCCTCTTCTTTCTCCTCTCCTATCTTTTTTCTCCCTTCTTTTTCTTTCCTCTGTTATCCTCCCCCGTATTTTCCTCTCTTTTCTTTTCTCCTCTCATCTTTTCATCCTCCCTTTTTTTCTCTCTCCTTTCTCCTCTCCTCTCTTTTCCTCTCCTTTCTTATCTTTTCTCCTCTCCTGACCTCTTTGCATCCCCTTCTCTCCTTTCTTATCTCCCCTTTGCATCCTCTCCTCTCTTTAACTCTCCTTTCTTATTTCTTTAACTATCCTTTCTTCTCTATTTTCCTCTCCTTTCCCCTCTCCTCTCTTTTCCTCTTATTTCTACTCTCCTTTTTCTCTCCTCTTTTTATTTTCTCCTATCCTCTTTGCATCCTCTATTCTCTTTTCCTCTCCTTTCTCCTCATATCCTCTATTTACTTCTCTCCTCTCCTCAACTCTTTGCATCCTCTCCACCTTTCCCCTCTCCTCTTTTCTTCTCGACTCTGTTATCCTTTCCTCTCATTTCTCCTCTCCTTTCTCCACTCTTTTCCTTTTCACCTCTCCACTCTTTTCCTCTTCTTTCTCCTCTCCTATCTTTTTTCTCTCCTCTTTTCATCCTCTCTTCTTTTCCTCTCCTCTTTTTCTTTCCTCTGTTATCCTCCACTCTATTTTCCTCTCCTTTCTTTTCTCCTCTTATCTTTTCATCCTCCCCCTTTTTTTCCTCTTCTTTCTCCTCTCCTTTCTGTTATCTTTTGTTCTCCTTTATTCACTTTTCCTTTCCTTTCTCCTCCCTTTTTCTTTCCTTTCGCCTCTCTTTTTCTCTCCTCCCTTTTCCTTTCCTTTCCTTTCTCCTCTCCTCTCTTTTATTCTAATTTCTCCTCTTCTCTTTTATTCTAATTTCTCCTATTCTCTCTTCTCCTTTCTCTACTCCTCTCTTTTCCGGTTCCCTTCCTCACCTCTCTTTTATTCTAATTTCTCCTCTCTCCTTTCTCTACTCCTCTCTTTTCCGGTTCTTTCCTCACCTCTCTTTTATTCTAATTTCTCCTCTCTCCTTTCTCTACTCCTCTCTTTTCCTCTTTTCTCCCCTTACCAACAAATAATTATCCATCAGCTAATCATTTGGTAACTTATTGATCATCAGAATCAGATACATCTCAGACATTGGCACCATTCTTGTATTCCAATAGACATCTATACAGGGAATCACCAGCTCGTGTCATTCAGCTAACAAGGAGGGTGGGGGATGGTTGAACCCTCACAGGGAGGATGGTAGTAGATGGTAGTAGAAGTCGGACCCTCTGTATGACCCGTGTGATATGATGGGGGATGTTTGTCTTGCAGGCCGCTCTGTGCACACCTGAACGCCGACTACAAGAAGACAGTCGCAGTGTCCCGGTAACTGTCACCTCCAGCCGATACGACCGGGTCCTCCTCTTCAACGATTACCTCGTCTTCCTGCAGGTATGTCGGCTAATAGAAACATCAAAGGGTTTTCCCCTTTTAAAAGAAAGAAATAGCAATCCAAGGGGTGTCATGGTGACAAAACAGCAATCCAAGGGGTGTCATGGTGACAAAACAGCAATCCAAGGGGTGTCATGGGGACAAAACACCAATCTAAGGGGTGTCATGGTGACAAAACAGCAATCCCTCCTCGGGTGCTGCCGTCTTCCCCTCGGCTGCTGCCATCTTCTCGGCTGCTGCCATCTTCTCCTTGGCTGTTGTCATGCCCCCTTGGGTGCTGCCATCTTCTCCTCGGCTGCTGCCATCTTCTTCTCGGATGCTGTCATCTCCTCAGCTGCTGTCATCTTCTCCTCGGGTGCTGCCATCATCTCCTCGGGTGCTGCCATCTTCTCCTCGGCTGCTGTCATGTCCTCCTTTGGGTGTTGGGTGCTGCCATCTTCTCCTCGGGTGCTGCCGTCTTCTCCTCGGCTGCTGTCATCTCCCCCTTTGGGTGCTGCCATCTTCTCCTCGGGTGCTGCCATCTTCTCCTCGGCTGCTGTCATGTCCTCCTTTGGGTGTTAGGTGCTGCCATCTTCTCCTCGGGTGCTGCCGTCTTCTCCTCGGCTGCTGTCATCTCCCCCTTTGGGTGCTGCCATCTTCTCCTCAGCTGCTGTCATGTCCTCCTTTGGGTGTTGGGTGCTGCCATCTTCTCCTCGGGTGCTGCCGTCTTCTCCTCGGGTGCTGCCATCTTCTCCTCGGCTGCTGCCGTCTTCTCCTCGGCTGCTGTCATCTCCCCCTTTGGGTGCTGCCATCTTCTCCTCAGCTGCTGTCATGTCCTCCTTTGGGTGTTGGGTGCTGCCATCTTCTCCTCGGGTGCTGCCGTCTTCTCCTCGGTTGCTGTCGTCTTCTCCTCGGGTGCTACCGTCTTCTCCTCGGGTGCTGTCATCTTCTCCTCGGCTGCTGTCATCTTCTCCTCGGTGCTGCCATCTTCTCCTCGGCTGCTGTCATGTCCTCCTTTGGGTGTTGGGTGCTGCCATCTTCTCCTCGGCTGCTGCCATCTTCTCCTCGGTTGCTGTCGTCTTCTCCTCGGGTGCTGTCATGTCCTCCTTGGGTGCTGCCATCTTCTCCTCGGTTGCTGTCGTCTTCTCCTCGGGTGCTACCATCTTCTCGGCTGCTGTCATCTTCTCCTCGGGTGCTGCCATCTTCTCCTCGGCTGCTGTCATGTCCTCCTTTGGGTGTTGGGTGCTGCCATCTTCTCCTCGGGTGCTGCCGTCTTCTCCTCGGCTGCTGTCATCTCCCCCTTTGGGTGCTGCCATCTTCTCCTCGGCTACTGCCATCTTCTCCTCAGCTGCTGTCATGTCCTCCTTTGGGTGTTGGGTGCTGCCATCTTCTCCTCGGGTGCTGCCATCTTCTCCTCGGATGCTGTCGTCTTCTCCTCGGTTGCTGTCGTCTTCTCCTCGGGTGCTACCGTCTTCTCGGCTGCTGTCATCTTCTCCTCGGCTGCTGTCATCTTCTCCTCGGTGCTGCCATCTTCTCCTCGGCTGCTGTCATGTCCTCCTTTGGGTGTTGGGTGCTGCCATCTTCTCCTCGGTTGCTGTCGTCTTCTCCTCGGTTGCTGTCGTCTTCTCCTCGGGTGCTGTCATGTCCTTGGGTGCTGCCATCTTCTCCTCGGTTGCTGTCGTCTTCTCCTCGGGTGCTACCATCTTCTCGGCTGCTGTCATCTTCTCCTTGGGTGCTGCCATCTTCTCCTCGGTTGCTGTCATCTTCTCCTCGGGTGCTACCATCTTCTCGGCTGCTGTCATCTTCTCCTTGGGTGCTGCCATCTTCTCGGCTGCTTTCATCTTCTCCTTGGGTGCTGCCATCTTCTCCTCGGCTGCTGTCATGTCCTCCTTTGGGTGTTGGGTGCTGCCGTCTTCTCCTCGGGTGCTGTCATCTCCCCCTTTGGGTGCTGCCATCTCCTCCTCGGGTGCTGTCATCTTCTCCTCGGTGCTGCCATCTTCTCCTCGGCTGCTGTCATGTCCTCCTTTGGGTGTTGGGTGCTGCCATCTTCTCCTCGGCTGCTGCCATCTTCTCCTCGGTTGCTGTCGTCTTCTCCTCGGGTGCTGTCATGTCCTCCTTGGGTGCTGCCATCTTCTCCTCGGTTGCTGTCGTCTTCTCCTCGGGTGCTACCATCTTCTCGGCTGCTGTCATCTTCTCCTCGGGTGCTGCCATCTTCTCCTCGGCTGCTGTCATGTCCTCCTTTGGGTGTTGGGTGCTGCCATCTTCTCCTCGGGTGCTGCCGTCTTCTCCTCGGCTGCTGTCATCTCCCCCTTTGGGTGCTGCCATCTTCTCCTCGGCTACTGCCATCTTCTCCTCAGCTGCTGTCATGTCCTCCTTTGGGTGTTGGGTGCTGCCATCTTCTCCTCGGGTGCTGCCATCTTCTCCTCGGATGCTGTCATCTTCTCCTCGGTTGCTGTCGTCTTCTCCTCGGGTGCTACCGTCTTCTCGGCTGCTGTCATCTTCTCCTCGGCTGCTGTCATCTTCTCCTCGGTGCTGCCATCTTCTCCTCGGCTGCTGTCATGTCCTCCTTTGGGTGTTGGGTGCTGCCATCTTCTCCTCGGTTGCTGTCGACTTCTCCTCGGTTGCTGTCGTCTTCTCCTCGGGTGCTGTCGACTTCTCCTCGGTTGCTGTCGTCTTCTCCTCGGGTGCTGTCATGTCCTCGGGTGCTGCCATCTTCTCCTCGGTTGCTGTCGTCTTCTCCTCGGGTGCTACCATCTTCTCGGCTGCTGTCATCTTCTCCTTGGGTGCTGCCATCTTCTCGGCTGCTGTCATCTTCTCCTTGGGTGCTGCCATCTTCTCCTCGGCTGCTGTCATGTCCTCCTTTGGGTGTTGGGTGCTGCCGTCTTCTCCTCGGGTGCTGTCATCTCCCCCTTTGGGTGCTGCCATCTCCTCCTCGGGTGCAGGGTTTTTGGCCTCTTGTTTGACCGGTGGGAGATGGCATCAGGGGTCAGTCATTCATGCCACAGCTGAAGTGTTCGAGGAATGCACGCTGAGCTGCGCATGCGCTCTGTGCACATTTGGTGGAAAGCCGTCAGCCGGCCGGTAAGTTTGTATTATTGCAGAAGACGTAGCATGGCTCCCCTGCGATACAAATACACCGGCTCAGGAAGCTCAGGCCGCACCTAAAAGTTAGGTTTAGTTCCACTTTCTAGAATTTCCACAAGCAACACACAGACAATTACCAAAGACTTTCACTTCTGTCATTTTCCAACACCTCATCAGCTCAACTGTGACCCAGAATATGTGGAGGCCAATTATGTCTACAGACTAGACAACGCGACATTCCAGGGACGGCAACAACAACAATGTGTTCTCATGACATATTTCTACAAAGAGTCATTCCAGCGAGTTAAGCTGTTATTATAGAGAACCTAACATGAGCATATAAGCACCTAATATTGTCACCTGATCAGTAATCATAAAATATTTACTTGTCAGTATTATCTATCTGCTGCAATTACCGTACATACACAGGGTAGACATGTGCAATTCCTTTTTGTTTTTTTTCGTTTTTCGCTTTTTTTCGTTATTTTCGTTCATTCGTTTTCGTACGAATGAACGAATCATTCGAATCGTACGAATCCGAATAATGAATCGTAACGAATCCGATTAACGAATCCGAAAAACAACGAAAATCCGAAAAAAAACAAATTAGAAACAACGAATGTACTAATGAAGAAAATCCGAAAAACTAAAACGAACGAAAAAATTTGTACATTTGTAACTTTTTTTTTTTGTTGAATTGGTAATTTTCCGTGTCCCTTACAATGGTGCTGCTTAAACGTGCTTCGAATGGATTGAACCAAAAAATTCGTACATTCGTAACTTTTTTTTCGATTCGTAAATTTTTTTTCAATTCGTAACTTTTTTTTTTTTTAGATTTGTAATTTTCCGTGTCTCTATTGAACCCAAAAATTAATACATTCGTAACTTTTTTTTCGATTCGTAACTTTTTTTTTCGATTCGTAAAATTATTAAAATGTAATAATAGCATACACATTACATAAAATTATGAATTATGCTCCGATTACGAATCTACGAATGTTACAAATGTTACGAATGTACGAATAAATACGAATGCGTCCGAAAATTAAACTAACGAATCAACGAAAAAATAAGTCTTACGAATGTACGAATCGTTACGAATCCGAACAACGACGACTTACGAATGTACGAATCGTTACGAATCGATGGAAACGAAAAAAAGCGTTTTTTTTTTTCGGAAACGAAAAAAAACGAAAATAAACGAATTTTTTTGTTGTGCACATGTCTAACACAGGGCTCACCCAGGTTAGTAACTGACATAAAATTGTAACAATGTAGCAAAAATGTATTCCTTTCCTCAGCAGCAAAACAAAAATGTTTCATGCAGGTGAACAATCGTGCCAACGTAATGTAATTCAAACCGTCATACTAGTCTGTCAGGATCCTGCATTAGGGATTGTATACAGGGGGTGTACCTACAGGGGTCGCAATTGCAACCCGGCCATATGAATGGACAGAATCAGCGATCGGTACGGATCACTGACTATTTATTCAGACAAGGAAGGGGCCGATAAATTACACATTTACCAACCCCTTCCCTGCTCTCCATCCTGACAAATCCCCCGAAGGCAGCAATGAGATTGGTTCCTCTATATGCAGCCGTCCCCACCTCTCCTCTTATTCAGCTTCTTTCTGTTGCCTCCCCAGTGGGCTCTGAGGAAGTGGCTAGTCCTCGAAACACTTCAGCCTACTGAATCTTTATTTTCTGTCACACGAGTTGATGAATTATGGATTCAACTATGCTGGATTTTGAGATGAGCTTATATGCAATAGCCAACGTAATGTAATTCAACCCTTCATACTAGTCTGTCAGGATCCTGCATTAGGGATTGTATACAGGGGTGTACCTACAGGGGTCGCAATTGCAACCCGGCCATATGAATGGACAGAATCAGCGATTGGTACGGATCACTGACTGTTTATTCAGACAAGCAAGGGGCCGGTAAATGACACATTTACCAACCCCTTCCCTGCTCTCCATCCTGACAAATCCCCCGAAGGCAGCAATGAGATTGGTTCCTCTATATGCAGCCGTCCCCACCTCTCCTCTTATTCAGCTTCTTTCTGTTGCCTCCCCTGTGGACTCTGAGGAAGTGGCCAGTCCTCGAAACGCGTCAGCCTATTGGATCTTCATTTTCTGTCACACGAGTTGATGAATTATGGATTGAACTATGCTTTTTTTCTGATGAGCTTAAATGCAATACAGTGGTGTGAAAAAGTGTTTGCCCCCTTCCTCATTTCCTGTTCCTTTGCATGTTTGTCACACTTAAGTGTTTCGGAACATCAAACCAATTTAAACAATAGTCAAGGACAACACAAGTAAACACAAAATGCAATTTGTAAATGAAGGTGTTTATTATTAAAGGTGAAAAAAAATCCAAACCATCATGGCCCTGTGTGAAAAAGTGATTGCCCCCTAAACCTAATAACTGGTTGGGCCACCCTTAGCAGCAACAACTGCAACCAAGCGTTTGCGATAACGTGCAATGAGGCTTTTACAGCGTCCTGGAGGAATTTTGGCCCACTCATCTTTGCAGAATTGTCCTAATTCAGTTACATTAGAGGGTTTTCGAGCATGAACGGCCTTTTTAAGGTCATACCACAACATCTCAATAGGATTCAGGTCAGGACTTTGGCTAGGCCACTCCAAAGTCTTCATTTTGTTTTTCTTCAGCCATTCGGTGGTGGACTTGCTGGTGTGTTTAGGATCATTGTCCTGCTGCAGAACCCAAGTTCGTTTCAGCTTGAGTACACGAACAGATGGTCGGACATTCTCCTTCAGGATCTCTTGGTAGACAGCAGAATTCATAGTTCCTTTTATCACGGCAAGTCTTCCAGGTCCTGAAGCAGCAAAACAGCCCCAGACCATCACACTACCACCACCATATTTTACTGTTGGTATAATGTTCTTTTTCTGAAATGCAGTGTTCCTACTACGCCAGATATACTTGGACACACACCTTCCAAAGAGTTCCACTTTTGTCTCATCGGTCCACAGAATGTTGTCCCAAAAGTCTGGGGATCATCAAGATGTGTTGTGGAGAAATTGAGACGAGCTTTGATGTTCTTTTTGCTCAGCAGTGGTTTTCTCCTTGGAACTCTGCCATGCAGGCCATTTTTGCCCAGTCTTTTCCTGATGGTGGAGGCATGAACGCTGACCTTAACTGAGGCAAGTGAGGTCTGCAGTTCCTTGGACGTTGTTGTGGGGTCTTTTGTGACCTCTGGATGAGTCGTCGCTGCGCTCTTGGGGTAATTTTGGGCGGCCGGCCACTCCTGGGAAGGTTCACCACTGTTCCATGTCTTCGCCATTTGTGGATAATGGCTCTCACTGTGGTTCGCTGGATTCCCAAAGCTTTGGAAATGGCTTTATAACCCTTTCCAGACTGATAGATCTCAATTACTTTCTTTCTCAATTGTTCCTGAATTTCTTTGGGTCTCGGCATGATGTGTAGCTTTTAAGGATCTTCTGGTGGACCTTACTGTGTCAAGCAGCTCCTATTTAAGTGATGCCTGATTGTGAACAGGTGTGGCAATAATCAGGCCTGGGTGTGGCTAGAGAAATTGAACTCAGGTGTGGACAACCACAGTTATAGTATGTTTTAACAAGGGGGGCAATCACTTTTTCACACAGGGCCATGATGGTTTGGATTTTGTTTCACCTTTAATAATAAACATCTTCATTTACAAATTGCATTTTGTGTTTACTTGTGTTGTCCTTGACTATTGTTTAAATTGGTTTGATGTTCCGAAACACTTAAGTGTGACAAACATGCAAAGGAACAGGAAATGAGGAAGGGGGCAAACACTTTTTCACACCACTGTATATATGCAATATGCAATAGCCATTCTGTGAGTATAATACTTACCACTTTTAATTTAATAAATATTTGATCTTAGGATAATGCACTAGGTCGGTGTGCCCTGTGTTTCTTTTGTCCCCTGTGTGCTCTCCTGCCCCCCCTCCCCTCTCCAGCCGGCTGCTGCGGGGGATGTATCAGGAAGGAGCGTGGGGAAGGGGTTGGTAAATGCGTCATTTACTGGCCCCTTCCTTGTCTGAATAAATAAGAGTCAGTGATCCGTACAGATCGCTGACTCTGTCCGTTCATAAATGAAACATAGTAAACTGTGCACAGAGGGAAGGACCCCAGCCTGGGGTCGGGTGGGGGGGGTCTTTCATGGTTTCTTGCACGGAAGGTTCTAGTTACACCACTGATTGTATACACGCAGTACACACTGGTCCGCAGCCAGGGGAGTAAGTCATTGATCAGGAGGGATCATGTAGTACTCAAGGAAACTAAAGACGCAAAAAATCCTGGAGTGAAGATTATGTCGAAACAAGACGGAAAACCCCTTTTAAAGCACTTACTGTAAAGTTACTGCATTGTGTACAAAACACAAACGCCTTTCTAAGGATTCTGAGTAGAACATTCTATCCAGTAATCAGAGTCAAGTGCAAATTCCTGAGCCGTCCCCAGATGGTGTAAATGACAGCCGCTGGCCCTGTAACTCTTTATACTTAAAGCGGTATTACATCCAAAAAGAAAATATTTATTATATTACAGCTTACCAATTCTTAGACCTGACGGCTGCATTATTTTTTTATTTTTTTTTTAGGCTCTTTCCATTATTTTAATCTGGTGATCCAACCAGTAAGTCTGTTGTTTTTCTATTGAAAAGCTGTCTTGTAGTTACAGTGATGAGACAAGATGCTTACCCTAAGTTCACACCTATGCGTTTTTTTTTTTAGTGTGTTTTGCAGTTTGCAGAAATGCATTGTAGACCATTTAACATGGTTTCCTATGGTACATGTTGACATCTATGCGTTTTATGGCCGGTGTGTTTTTTGGAAAGCGTCTGGGACTTTTTTTTCCCGTGTTTTGGTGGAATCGCACCAGAAACGCAAGTGTTGTTGTTTGTGATGCGATTTTTGATGTGTTTTGCGTTTTTAATTTTTTTTTCTGGCCAGCCGCCGCCTTAACAACCGATGAGTCATCAGCTGACAGCTGAATGTAAAAAATTAAAATAGCTGGCAAGCAAAAAAAAAATCACGAAAAAAAAAACATCGCGGGGTCCATACCAGGCCCTTCCATTTGGGTCTAGTATGGATTCTGGGGGTAACCCCCTCCCCCCCACCCAATTTCAATTTTTTTTTTAAAATGGTGTGTGGTCCTCCCCCCAAATTGATACCAGACCCTTATTCGAGCATGCAGCCTGGCAGGTCAGGAAAGGGAGGGGACCTCTGAACCATACCAGGCCGCATGCCCTCAACTTGGGGGAGATGGGTGCTTTGGGGGAGGGGCTCTTTCCAACAACCCTGTCCGGTGGTTGTGGGGGTCTGTGGGCGGGGGGCTTACCAAAATCTAGAAGCCCCCTTTAACGAGGGGGCCCCTAGATCCCAGCCCCCCCCCCCCATGTGAAAGGGTATTGGGTAAAAAATGTAAAAAGTACAAGAGACAGTTTTTAACAAGTCCTTTATTTAAAAAAATAGCTCCAAGCCGTCTTCTCCCCAAGCCGTCTTCTCCCTGATCCGTCTTCTCTCCGATGCCGTCTTCTCCCCGCTGCCGTCTTCTCCCCGCTGCCGTCTTCTCCCCGCTGTCGTCTTCACCCCTGAGCCGTCTTCTCCCTGAGCCGTCTTCTCCCCGCTGCCGTCTTCTCCCCGCTGTCGTCTTCACCCCTGAGCCGTCTTCTCCCCGCGCCGTCTTCTCCCCGCGCCATCTTCTCCCCGTGCTGTCTTCTCCCCGCGCCGTCTTCTCCCCGCGCCGTCTTCTCCCCGTGCTGTCTTCTCCCCGTGCTGTCTTCTCCCCGTGCTGTCTTCTCCCCGAGCCATCTTCTCCCCGCTGCCGTCTTCTCCCCGCTGTCGTCTTCACCCCTGAGCCGTCTTCTCCCCGTGCTGTCTTCTCCCCGCGCCATCTTCTCCCCGTGCTGTCTTCTCCCCGCGCCGTCTTCTCCCCGCGCTGTCTTCTCCCCGTGCTGTCTTCTCCCCGTGCTGTCTTCTCCCCGTGCTGTCTTCTCCCCGAGCCGTCTTCTCCCCGCTGCCGTCTTCTCCCCGCGCTGTCTTCTCCCCGTGCTGTCTTCTCCCCTGAGCCGTCTTCTCCCCGAGCCGTCTTCTCCCCCTGCTGTCTTCTCCCTGTGCTGTCTTCTCCCCGTGCTGTCTTCTCCCCGTGCCGTCTTCTCCCCGTGCCGTCTTCTCCCCGTGCCTTTATTTATCTCCCTTTATTTATCTTCTCCCCGTGCCGTCTTCTCCCCGTGCCGTCTTCTCCCCGTGCCGTCTTCTCTCGCTGCCGTCTTCTCCCCGTGCTGTCTTCTCCCCGTGCTGTCTTCTCCCCGCTGCCGTCTTCTCCCCGCGCTGTCTTCTCCCCGTGCTGTCTTCTCCCCGAGCCGTCTTCTCCCCGAGCCGTCTTCTCCCCCTGCTGTCTTCTCCCCGTGCTGTCTTCTCCCCGTGCTGTCTTCTCCCCGTGCCTTTATTTATCTCCCTTTATTTATCTTCTCCCCGTGCCGTCTTCTCCCCGTGCCGTCTTCTCCCCGTGCCGTCTTCTCTCGCTGCCGTCTTCTCCCCGAGCCGTCTTCTCCCCGAGCCGTCTTCTCCCGGTGTCTACTTCCTTGTCGCCAGTTATCCGCAAAAAAAAAGTAAAAAGTTGCTCTACTTCTGTGGCTGTCTTCCTCCGTTGTGTTGTCACCCGCTGTCTGGCATCTCTTATATAGCCATGGGGCGTGGCCATCCAATGATGTCACCCAGAGAGCCCGCCCCTTGTGATGTACTGCAGCCACTACATGTGATTAGTAAGCTGCAATATAGTAAATTTCAGGTTTGCGTTTAATACCGCTTTAAGGGCACGTTCACACGGGCATAAGTAAGCGATCATCTGTGCAAATCGCCGTATTTGCCTGCCTGGGATTGATAGGTGTTCCATGCATTCCAGGGCAGACAGTCTAATTCATATGTATTGGGATGCAGCAGCTGCATGGACACCCAATTTCAAATTTGTGTGGGTGGAGGAGCGCGCAGGCGTGTGTCCCCGAAACACAGACCGGGTGAGTTCGGGGACACACACCCGCACCCAAATGGATGTCCATGCAGAGACATGAATGGGACTACCGGCACACAGATGCATGGAGCACCCGTACATCCCTGTGCGAGTAAACCCAGGCCTTCATAACGTTGTACACTTACTGTAAGTACACCCATGTGAACGAGGCCTTAGGTTTGCTGTTTCTGCTGTCCTAACTTCAAAAGACCTCCTTCTCTCTCTTCTTTTTGTTAAGGGGAACGACACGTACCTGTATGACCTGAAGACCGTTTGGGTGGACACAACAACAAAGCAAATATCTGATCCCAACAAGTAAGGAGAATAATTATTGGAAATTACTCATTGGATGGTTGTGAAATATTTATTTTGAAGAATTGTTTCCAAAACATTTCCTCGGGTGGTATTTTCCAGGGGTGGCAAAAAAAAAATAGGATTAAAGAAGGAGATACAATGTAGCCTATGTGATATACAGTAGGTGGACACTATAGAGTTCCTTAGGGTGATTCCTTAGGTTATGTTTTTCAGGGTTGGTTTCAGACTCAGTGTTTTCATGTTTAAAACATTTTTTTTTGCTAGAAAATTACTTAGAACCCCCAAACATTATATATTGGTTTTTTTTCTAACACCCTAGAGAATAAAATGGCGGTCATTGCAATACTTTTTTTTCACACACCGTATTTTCGCAGCAGTCTTATAAGCGCACTTTTTTTAATAAAAAAAAACAGTAAAATTAGCCCAATTTTTTAGATTGTGAAAGATAATGTTACGCCGAGTAAATTGATACCCAACATGTCACGCTTCAAAATTGCGCCCGGTCGTGGAATGGCGTCAAACTTTTACCCTCAAAAATCTCCATAGCGAAATTTAAAAAATTCTACAGGTTGCATCTTTTGAGTTACAGAGGAGGTCTAGGGCTAGAATTATTGTTCTCACTCTACTGATCGCGGCGATACCTCACATGTGTGGTTTGACTACCGATTTTTATATGCGGGTGCTACTCACGTATGCGTTCGCTTCTGTGCACAAGCTCGTCGGGACGGAGCGCTTTTTTTTTTTTATTATTATTATTTATTTTACTTGAATTTATTCATTTTTACACTGTTTTAAAAAAAAAATGGATCACTTTTATTCCTATTACAAGCAATGTAAACATCCCTTGTAATAGAAAAAAGCATGACAGGTCCTCTTAAATATGAGATCTGGGGTCAAAAAGTCCTCAGATCTCATATTTGGACTTAAATGCAATAAAAAAAAAAATTTCATTTGAAAATTTTTCCTTTAAGACGTATGGGCGGAAGTGACGTTTTGACGTTGCTTCCGCCCTCCTATGGTATAGAAACGAGTGGGGGGCCATCTTAGCCTCACTCGTCTCCATATCCATCACACTGCAGGACCCGATCGCTTCCGCCACTACCGGCGGCTCCGGTAAGCAGCGGAAGGCGCGGGAGAGCGACGGGAGGGGGGGTGGCACCTATCCTGCCGCCAATAACGGTGATCTTGCGGCGAACCCGCCACAGAGACCACCATTATCGTAAACAGAACCGCCTCCTGTAAAGATGGATATCTCGTTTGTGGCAGCAGCTGCTGCCGTTACCGAGACATCCCTCTTCAAAGTGCCGACTGATATATACAGTGGGCGCTCCTTAAGTGGTTTAAAGATGGATAAGCAATGTAACCGATCTGGTATAGACAATATAGAGCTCCTCAGGGTGTTTCCTTGGGTGATGTTTTCCATGGTTGGTAATGAAAGTTGGGATTAAAGAAGGAGATACATTGTAGCCAATCTGCTATATACTCATATATATATATATATATATATATATATATATATATATACACAGGGGTCAAGTCCTGGGGAAAAAAGTGTGGGACTCCCACCCAAGATCCACTCGCCCACCAACAACAAAAAAAATGGAAAGGTCATAAATTAACTGCACATTATCTGGACAGAATGCTTGGGAGATAGTGATGTGTTCCTGCTTAGGAGATGTATGTTAGCTTGGGGGCTGCAAACTCTGCAGGGCTCCAACACACACTCGCTGCTATTCCAACCCTTCACATATTTCCACATAAACTTCCCTCCTGGCACTAAACTTTGCCAGGTATTCTGCTCAGCTTACCACCCCAAACTGATGTTCCTCCCTCAGCTCACCTCTCTCCCTGCATGTCCTGTGAGCAGAATAGCTGTGCTCCTCCTCTGGGTTCTCTCATCATATGGCACTGAAGATAGGGAGGGAGGATTCAGCGGGACACACAGAGCAAGTATGCAGGAGACTGGGGTGGGGGGGGGGGGGGAGGATGAGGAGACAGAAAATCAGGAGGGGGCGGCGGGGAGGAGGGCATCACGAGAGGTCTGACTAAACACAATCTCTTAGCAGCAGGGACCTGATCTATCTGTCAGCTAGCTGTGATTGACAGGTAGATCATGTCATGGGGCCCCCTACTGGAAATGCCTGAATGGTCAGGTGTGCGGCACTTACTATTGCGAGCTGTGCCGGCAGCTGCTGGTGTAGCACCTGCCACACAGCTCGCATACTTCAAAGTCTTGCAGGACACGGCTAACGGGAACTGAGTTCCTGTTGTGGAAAAAGTACAGGAACTCCGTTCCCATGCGTTCCCGCAGGACTTGAGCCCTATATATACACCAACACTATAGAGCTCCTCAGGGCATTTCCTTGGGTGAGGTTTTCCAGGATTAGTAAGGAAAGTTGGGATTAAAGAAGGAGATACAATGTAGCCGATCTGATATAGACCAATAATATAAAGCTCCTCAGGGTGTTTCCATGGGTGATGTTTTCCAAGGTTGATAAGGAAAGTTGGGATTAAAGAAGAAGATTCTATGTAACAGCTCCTAATGGAGTTTCTGGTGATGTTTTCTAGGGTTGGGTAGGAATTTGTGATTACAGAAGTAACTGATCTGGTATAGACGGACAATATAGAGCTTCTCAAGGCATTTCCTTGGCTGATGTTATCCAGGATTAGTAAGGAAAGTTGGGATTAAAGGAGATAGAATGTAGCTAATCTGATATAGACAGACAATATAGAGCTCCTCAGCAGGGGCGTACTTAGAGCATTTGGCACCCGGGGCGGATCCTATATATGGCACATCCACAACTGGACCCCTTTACATCACACAGCACCCTGTACCTCTGGACCCCTTTACATTACGCAGCACCCTGCACCTCTGGACCCCTTTACATTACGCAGCACCCTGCACCTCTGGACCCCTTTACATTATACAGCACCCTGCACCTCTGGACCCTTTTACATTAAACAGGACTTTGCACCTAAGGACCCCTTTACATAACACAGCACCCTGAACCTCTGGACCCCTTTACATAACACAGCACCCTGAACCTCTGGACCCCTTTACATTACACAGCACCCTGAACCTCTGGACCCCTTTACATTACACAACACCCTGAACCTCTGGACCCCTTTATATTACACAACACCCTGAACCTCTGGACCCCTTTACATTACACAGCACCCTGAACCTCTGGACCCCTTTACATTAGACAGCACCTGAACCTCTAGACCCCTTTACATTACACAGCCTTTGTACCTCTGCACCCCTTTACATTACACAGCCCCCCACAGCTCTGGACCCCCTACAGTGCAAACCCCCTCTACAGTGCACAGACCCCCCTACAGTGCAGGACCCCCTACAGTGCAGAACCCCCCTACAGTGCACAGAGTGCACAGACCCCCTTACAGTGCACAGAGTGCACAAACCCCCCTACAGTGCACGGAGTGCACAGACCCCCCTGCAGTGCAGACCCCCCAAAGTAAAGACCCCACCCATAATGTACCTCAGAAAGCACACATGGAGAGCCCGAGGCAGTGGCATTGCGGGGGGGAGGTGCGAGCCGCACCCGAGTGACACCTGTCGGCAGTGGCCCGGGACCCGGCGCATCGATCACCTTCTCTCAGTGGTCACGGCTCTGATCAGTCTCAGCAGCACAGTGGCTGTCACAGCCGAGCAGAGTGAAGCTGCCTCCCATTCCTCCTTTATGTCTACACAGTGCTGTGCTGTGTCACTCGGGTGTGGCTCGCACCTCCCCCCCCCGCAATGCCACTGCCTCAAGCGAGCAGTGCCGCTGCCTAACCCGCAGCGCTGTCTCCTCTTTAGTAGCGGAGGGGGAGGGTGCTGGCCTGACACCCCCCCAGTGTGTGGCACCCGGGGCGGCCCGCCCCCCCCCGCCCCCCACTTAGTACGCCACTGCTCCTCAGGGTGTTTCCTTGGGTGATGTTAGGATTAAAGAAGGAGATTCTACTGTATGTGGGCTCTCTGAAATGACGAACAATATAGAGCTCCTCAGGGTTTGTGTGGATGGGCTTCCATGATGAACATTGCATTCTAACACAAGGCCACTCAACGTTCGGCATGAATTTCGGCATTTAACCATGTTTTTTCCTAAAGAGGCCCTGTCACCAACCAAAAAATTGCAGGCAGTCAGAAAAATCAAGTATTTAAAATGTTTACTTGCAGTGTTTTGCTTTTACCAATTAGATTTTCTATTTACTTGTAATGTGCCTCTGAACTTGCTGGATAATATGACTACTCCAGGAAGAGTCATTTCCCTAGCACAGCCCCCCCCCCCCGCATCTCATAACCTGCTCTTCTTCTGGGAGTGTCTAACTGCTGCCTGTGCTGGCCTAGCTACTCCACGCCTCCCCAACGTAACCTTTGTAGGGAGGAGGGAAGAGGAATACCATAGAAATAAATATATTGTATTAACCTGTTCCCGCTCGCGATAAAGCCGAAAGACGGCTACAGCCCGGGCTTGCAATGCCTGGAGGCTGTCCATAGACGTCCTCCATGAGCTCACGCTTCCCGTGCGCCCCCCCCCCCCCTGCGCCACACTCTGTGATCGCCGAGACCCTCGGACTTGGCTGCTCACAGACCGGGGTAAAGGGCCAATCACAGCAGCCCTTTACCATTATCACAGGATGTATACAGAAGCTGGTTATAGGCTTTTTTTCCCTCATGCTGATAGCGCAAGGAGAAAAGAAGAAAGCCGATAACCGGCTTCTGTTAAAGGGACATCGGTCCCAACATTGCCCACCAGTACTGGTAACCAGTGTGCCCACCAGTGCCACCTATCAGTGTCCATCCATGCTGCCAATCAGTGCCTATCATCAGTGCTGCCAATCAGTGTCACCTATCAGTGACACCTACTAGTGCCTATCAGTGCCACCTATCAGTGCCCTTCAGTGCTGCCTATCAGTGCCACCTAATCAGTGCCCACCAGTTCCACCTATCAGTGCCCATCAATTCTGCTAGTCAGTGCCAACTAGTGCCACATATCAGTGCCTATCCGTGTTGCCAATCAGTGCCCATCAATGCCTCATCATCAGTGTCACCTATCAGTGCTGCCAATCAGTGCCCATCAGTGCCTCATCAGAGTCACCTATCAGTGCCACCTACTAGTGCATATCAGTGCCCCCTATCAGTGCCACCTGATCAGTGCCCACCAGTGCCACCTCAATAGTGCCTCTCAGAGCCACCTTATCAGTGCCCATCAGTGCCACCTTATCAGTGCCCATCAGTGCAGCCTCGTCATTAGTGTCACCTATAAGTGCTGCCTGTCAGTGCCACCTACTAGTGCCTATCAGTGCTGCCTATCAGTGCCAACCCCAATAGTGCCTCTCAGTGCCACCTTATCAGTGCCCATCAGTGCAGCCTCATCAGTGCACGTCAGTGCAGCCTCATCAGCGCACATCAATCAAAGAGAAAAAATGACCTGTTTGCATAACAAACTATGAAAAATGTATTTATTTTCTTTCAAAATTTTTGGTCTTTAGCAAAAAATAAAAAACCCCAGCAGTGATTAAATACCACCAAAAGAGAGCTCTATTTGTGTGAAAGAAAATACTAAAAAAAAAACTATGGGTACAGTGTTGTCAGTTAAAGTGTGACAGCGCTGAAAGCTAAAAAAATTGGCTTGGGCAGGAAGGGGGGTATAAGTGCCTGGTAGGCAAGTGGTTAAATAACGATGGAAAAATATATTTTATTGATATGATTTATTTTGTATTTTTTTTCATTCAGCCACATCTGGCGCGTTCTCACTCCTGAGGAGGAATTTGTCCTTTCCACGAAAGAGCCGCAGCATAAGGTCAGCTGACTCCGTTATCAAATTCGTTTAGCAATAAAAACAGATTTTTCTAAGATCTCCAAACCGGCTTTTCTAGTTTCAGTGTTACGGAAAGTGTCCCGAGAGCCGGGACTTCACCTTCACCCTCTGCAAACATCAACAATCATTCCTTCTGACACACAAATCACTTCTAATCGTCTGTAAATATTGTTCCCACTTATCTCTAATAACAAACTGAACTCCATCGGTCATGTGTATTCTTCCTTCAATCGCCGTGTTCTAACATTAGCATATAAGCACTTAACCAAAGATTTTCCCTCTTAACCACTTCCCGACCGGCGCACACAGATATACGTCGGCAGAATGGCACGGACAGGCAGGAGGGCGTATATATAAGTCCCTCCTTAATGCCTGTCGTGCCATCGGGAGCGCGCCGTGGACTCGATCGCCGCGGGGGACACCCGCGATCGTCTCACGGGAAGGCTGAACGGAGAGATGCCGAGATAAACAGCATCTCCCGTTCTGCCTAGCAACTAGTGACGCCGATCTCTGCTCCCTGTGATTGGAGCAGAGATCAGCATTCACTAGCTGACAGCCACCCCCCCCCCCACAGTAAGAAACACACCCCTAGGCATACTTAACCCCTACACTGCCCCCTTGTGGTTAACCCCTTCACTGCCAGTGTCATTTATACAGGAATCAATGCATTTAAATAGCATTGATTGCTGTATAAATGACAATGGTCCCAAAAATGTGTCAAAAATGTCCGATGTGTCCGCCATAATGTTGCAGTCACAATAAAAATCGCTGATCGCCGCCATTACTAATAAAAAAAATTATTAATAAAAATGCTATAAAACTATCCCCTATCTTGTAAACGCTATAACTTCTGCGCAAACCAATCAATAATCGCTTATTGCGATTTTTTTTTACCAAAAATATGTAGAAGAATACGTATCGGCCTAAACTGACTGACTGGAGGAGGAGAGAGATCGCTGTTCCTGATCACTAGGAACAGCAGATCTCTCTCTACTCCCCTGTCAGAATGGGGCGCTGTCTGTTTACAGATCCCCGTTCTGGGTTTCTGTGGAGTGATCGCGGGTGGCCGGCTGACATTGCGGCCGCCGACCACACGTATCGGCTCCCCCCCCCCGCCGTGCAGCAGCGGGCGCACACCTGTGACAGCTCTTAAAAGGAGCGGACGGACACCTACAGTGATTTACGGGAATGAGCCGAGGTCGGCTGGTCGGCAAGTAGTTAATATTGTTATTTCATAAAACATATAAAAATCATTTTTATATATCAGTTTGCTTTTTGTATTTCTCCAAGATCTGTGCAGTAATGCAGTGTGAGACTTCCTTCCTTTGCTCACTGCTGCCCCCTTCTGCTTCTTCAGGGGCACTGGTCTTGTCTCTGCCTCCTCCTGTAGTGGGTGGAGCCTTCTTGGCCCCTCCCACAGCTCTTCTATCTACTTAGGCTATGTAAAGCCAATTGATGATGTCACTGCTTCCTTTAACCCCTTCACGCTGACCGTACACAAATTTGCGTTCATGGCTTGAAGGGGTTATACCGGGGTGATATGCAGCTGCAGGCATCACCCCGGTACCGTTTTTTAGAGCTGGCGGTTGGCTCTTTAGTGATAACAACCAATGTGGCTAAAAGCCACTCAGCTGTTATTCTAAAGGAGCGGGAGGGGACTCCCAGGCCACCTTCCACTGCTCTTCCCGGGCCTCCCCTCCCACTGGAAGACCCGAGCCACCAGCCAGTGCGTCCGCCGCCTTGGCCAAGACCCAAACAAAGCCAGATTCAGCTCTGATTGGGTTTTCGATGTAAAGTCCCGGAAGCGACGGCACAACGTCACTTCCGGTTTACTCAGCTGCCAAATGACGCAGATTTTAAAAAATGACAGTATTCAGAATCGCAGATTTTGCCAATCCTGAAGTGCAAAGGAGGGATTTGGGGTCTTTTAGACCCCCGATACCTCCATAAGGAGTACCTGTCACCACCTATTACTGTCACAAGGGCGTTCGCCTTTTGCGTTCGGGGGGACAGGGGTGCTTTTTTTTATTATTATTTATTTAGCTTTTTTATTTTTACACTGTTCCTTTCATTTTTTTATTTTTTATTATTTTTATTTACGGAGAATGTAAATATCCCCTATGATAGCAATAGGTAGTGACAGGTACTCTTTTTAAAAAAATTGGGTCTATTAGACTCTAGATCTCTCCTCT
>CM053030.1:12102095-12119433 GCA_028564925.1 Lithobates sylvaticus
AAAGTGTGCTGTACAGAGAACACTGAGCCAGTCACATCAGTCTCTGTACCAGAGGAGCTTACACTCTAATGTCTACTCACAGTTATTTTTATCTATCTTGGTAGAACAGGGAATATCCATGTAATGTTGTTTCTATAATTCTATCTTATTTATCTGTCTTAGTAGATGGGAAGGCTATCTATTTACAGCATCTTTATTGATATCCTATCTATCTATCTATCTGATCATATCTATCTATCCATCTATCCACCTATCATCATATCTATCCATCCATCTATCCACCTATCCATCTATCTACCCATCTATCTATCTATCCATCCATCCATCCACCTATCCATCCATCCACCTATCCATCTATCCACCTATCCATCCAACCACCTATCCATCCATCCACCTATCCATCCATCCACCTATCCATCTATCCACCTATCCATCCATCCAACCTATCCATCCATCAACCTATCCATCTATCCACCTATCCATCTATCCACCTATCCATCTATCCACCTATCCATCTATCCACCTATCCATCTATCCACCTATCCATCTATCCATCTATCCACCTATCCATCTATCCACCTATCTATCTATCCATCCATCTATCCGATCATATCTATCTATTTATCTATCTATCTATCTGATCATATCCATCTATCCACCTATCTCATTATATCTATCCATCTATCTATCTATCTATCTATCTATCTATCCATCCATCTATCCACCTATCCACCTATATCATCATATCTATCCACCTATCCATCTATCTATCCATCCATCTATCCATCCACCTATCCGATCATATCTATCCATTTATCTATCTATCTGATCATATCTATCCATTTATCTATCTATCTGATCATATCTATCCACCTATCTCATCATATCTATCCACCTATCTCATCATATCTATCCACCTATCTGATCATATCTATCCACCTATCTCATCATATCTATCCACCTATCTCATCACATCTATCTATCTATCTGATCATATCTATCCATCCATCTATCCACCTATCTGATCATATCTATCTATTTATATACCTATCTGATCATATCTATCTATTTATATACCTATCTGATCATATATA
Organism: Lithobates sylvaticus; assembly: GCA_028564925.1. Taxonomy (NCBI): domain Eukaryota; kingdom Metazoa; phylum Chordata; class Amphibia; order Anura; family Ranidae; genus Lithobates; species Lithobates sylvaticus. Next base: position 12,103,190 of record CM053030.1, read on the forward strand.
TCTATATATCCATCTAACTACCTATCTATCTATCTGATCATATCTATCTATTTATATATATATCGATCTATCTTTCTATGAATTCATACCCTGTCTGCCTATCCATTTCTCTGTTTTTTATACAGTATCTCACAAAAGTAAGTACACCCCTCACAGATTTGTAAATATTTTCTTCTCTCTTTTCATGTGACAACACTGAAGAAATGACACTTGTCTACAATGTAAAGTAGTGACACAAAATATTGACACTTTGGGCCCAATTTGGACATTTTCACTTAGGGGTGTACTGACTTTTGTTGCCAGCGGTTTAGACATTAATGGCTGTGTGTTGAGTTATTTTGAGGGGACGGCAAATTTACACTGTTATACAAGCTGTACACTCACTACTTTACATTGTAGACAAGTGTCATTTCTTCAGTGTTGTCACATGAAAAGAGAGAAGAAAAGATTTACACAAATGAGGGGTGTACTTACTTCTGTGAGATACTGTAGCTCTGATATATACCGCAGCGCTGTACAGAGAACACCGAGCCAGTCATATCAGTCTCTGAACTAGAGGAGCTTACACTCTAATGTCTCCTCACAGTCATTTTTATCTATCTATCTATCTATCTTGGTAGAACAGGGAATGTTGAATAGCTAGAATCTGGGAATAGCTGAGTGTTGTTTCTACAAATGTATCCCATCCATCTATCTATCTATCTCCTATTATCTGATTTGATCACATTCATCTATTCTCATATCTATTTATCTATCTGTTCTTATCATATATATCTATCTATCATCATTCTATCCATCTATCTATCATCATTCTATCTATCTATCCATCTTTCTATCATCATTCTATCCATCTATCTATCATCATTCTATCTATCTATCCATCTTTCTATCATCATTCTATCCATCTATCCATCATCATTCTAGCCATCTATCATCATTCTATCATCATTCTATATATCTATCATAATTCTATCTATCATCATTCTATCTATCTATCCATCATCATTCTATATATCTATCATCATTCTATCTATCATAATTCTATCTATCTATCATAATTCTATCTATCACCATTCTATCTATCTATCACCATTCTATCTATCATCATTCTATCTATCCATCTATCATCATTCTATCCATCTATCTATCGATCGTCATTCTATCATCATTCTATCTATCTATCGTTCTATATATCATCATTCTATCCATCCATCTATCATCAATCTATCCATCTATCTATCATTATTCTATCAATCTATCTATCCATCTATCTATCATCATTCTATCCATCTATCATCATTCTATCCATCTATCTATCATCATTCTATACATCTATCTATCATCATTCTATGTATGTATCTATCTATCATCATTCTATCTATCATTCTACCCATCTATCTATCTATCTGGGACTGTCCCAGCAGTTGGGTGTTTCTAGAATAGTTGGTCCTGGCTCCGGTCCAAGCGCTCTGATATTGGATAAGGGGGGGGGGGTTCAGACTTTCCTCCATCCCGTTAAGTATTTATTAGTCCATACCAGCCCCCCCCCCCCCCAGACAGGAGGTGCGAGGCTGGAAAAACATATTTCTGAGGTTCCTGACTCCAGGCCGGCGCTATGAATGGGGCGGCTCATCTCACCACAATACCATCATTAACGGCCGTGTTGATTGTGCGCCCCCGGCGCGGCACCCTGGGCTTGTTTAATGGGCGCCCCGCAGGAAACCGAGGGGTTCCCCTGTGTCTGACCACCAACTCCTGGCTCCTGCAGAGCCGGCCGCTCCAACACTCCCAGACATCGACTGAAATACACTTTTCTCTCTCACCTTTTATTTTTAGCCTTTTCGCTTTCAACAAGGAAATCTGTGTAACCCCCCCCCCCCCCCCCCCCCCCTCCGAGCTCCCAGATTTCAGCTGAATAATGTTTATATCTGGCGAGAACTCAGCGGAAAAGAAAAACAAAAATTGCAGAAAATGGTAAAAGCAGAAAATTGTCTTCTGATGATGAGGGGATGGAGGGGATGGAGGGGATGGAGGGGATGGAGGGGGATGGAGGGGGATGGAGGGGATGGAGGGGATGGAGGGGGATGGAGGGAACTTAAAGGGAGATACATTCGTTTTTTTCTTATATCTGAGTTTTTGTGGATGATGGAGAATTAACCACTTCAATAATGGGGGGGGGGGGACTTAAACCCCCCTCCTGCCCAGGCCAATTTTCAGCTTTCAGCGCTGTCGCACTTTGAATGACAATTGCGCGGTCATGCTACACTGTACCCAAATGAAATTTTTATAATTTTTTTTTCCCACCCAAATAGAGATTTCTTTTGGTGATCTTCATTGGATGAACGGGTCAGCCATACCTATGAGGTTCCAAAAGTGGTGTGTAGACCAGGAGGATGGATACAGACCCCAGTACGGTATGGGCCATGGACTAGTCCAACCAGGAAAAGTAAGTGTGCCATTGGTTTATCTACGGCTGCAGGAACAAGGCCAATAATAGATGAGAAAGTGAATCTTCATTGGATGAATGGGTCAGCCAAGCTTATGAGGTTCCAGAAGTGGTTTAGATACCAGGAGGATGCGATACAGACCCCAATAGAGTATCAGCCATGGACCAGCACAGCCAGGAAAAGTACATTAAGCTTTCTGTTGGTTTATCTGCAGCTGCCGGCACAAGGCTAGTAATAGGTAAGCAAGAGGATCTTCATTGGATGAATGGGTCAGCCACACCTATGAAGTTCCAGAAATGTTTTAGAGACCAGGAGGATGGATACAGACCCTGAAAGGGTAGAGTGTATGGAGCAGTCCAGCCTGGAAAAGCAAGTGTGCTGTTGGGTTTTCTCCATCTGCAGGAACAAGGCCAGTAAAGGGTTAACAAGTGGATCTTCTTTGGATGAACGGGTCAGCCATACCTATGGAGGTTCCAAAAGTGGTGTACAGACCAGGAGGATGGATACAGACCCCAGTAGGGTATGGGCCATGGACTAGTCCAACCAGGAAAAGTAAGTGTGCCATTGGCTTATTTACGGCTGCAGGAACAAGGCCAATAAAAGATGAGAAAGTGAATCTTCATTGGATGAAAGGGTCAGCCAAGCTTATGAGGTTCCAGAAGTGGTTTAGATACCAGGAGGATGGGATACAGACCCCAATAGAGTATGAGCCATGGACCAGCGCAGCCAGGAAAAGTACAGTAAGCTTTCTGTTGGTTTATCTGCAGCTGCCGGCACAAGGCTAGTAATAGGTAAGCAAGAGGATCTTCATTGGATGAATGGGTCAGCCACACCTATGAAGTTCCAGAAATGGTTTAGAGACCAGGAGGATGGATACAGACCCTGGTAGGGTAGAGCCTATGGAGCAGTCCAGGCTGGAAAAGCAAGTGTGCTGTTGGGTTTTCTCCATTTGCAGGAACAAGGCCAGTAAAGGGTTAACAAGTGGATCTTCATTGGATGAACGGGTCAGCCATACCTATGAGGTTCCAAAAGTGGTGTACAGACCAGGAGGATGGATACAGACCCCAGTAGGGTATGGGCCATGGACCCGTCCAGCCAGGAAAAGTAAGTAGGCCATTGGCGCAATGGCGTATCTGTAGCTGCAGGAACAAGGCCAATAAAGTTCAAGCATTATAACTTCAGAGCATCCTTTCAGACCCACCAACAAAGTCATAACTCTTTAATTAAGACATACATAGCTGAACTAATTAAAAGAAAATTCCAATCAAAATCAAAGCACAAACATGAAAAGCTAAAATGAAAAAAGGAAAAATATCTTGAAGGAGATGCGGACAAAAAGGGGGTGCCATTTCAGAGGTAGACCTAAATGGGCCGCCTCCCTTGTTAGATAAGAAGCAGTCAAAGGACTCCGACATTAAATATCCATCAGCAAGTTTAAAATAAGCACATTAATATTTTAAAGGACCAGTTCATTGGTCTTGTTTGGTGGGTCACCTGCTGTCCTATATTTCAAGGGGGCTTTAGTGACAATACCCCTGCTAACGTGTTGGGGTTTTGGGCCTTACTTGCTGCTTTCAGGTGGTTTCACTCCTCCCATTACCCCAAGTTGGAGCCGACATGAGCTCTGGGTGGAGAAGATAGTGTAGTATTGTGATGTAGCGAGGCTGTAGCACCCTTCCGCCCATGGGCGTCCAAAGGTAGGGGCAAGGGGGGTCAAGTGCCCCCTCCTCGAATCAGGGATCAGATCTTATTTTTAGCAGAGTTGCGTCGCTATAGGGGTGCGGGCAGCCAACACCTGGGTGCCACCCGCCAGTGGGGTGACACCATCAAGGTGCTGTCAAGCCCCCCCCCCCCCCCCCATCAGTGTGGTGCGACTTCGGCTCTTTTCCCTGCTCAGTCCAGCAGAGAACTCAGCGGCGCTGTGACAGGAGAAAGGTGAGCTGCGGGCTGTCAGAGGTTTCCCCCGCTCACCCCCCCCCCCCCCGTTCTCCTGTCAGGGAGAAGAGATGGCAGCTCTCACCAGTTTCCCCGCCCAGCTTCCTGCCGGTTCCGTTCCTTCCCTATTGGCCATAACTGAGGGCCAATCAAAGGAGACTAGGAGAGGAGAGCATCATGGGACAAGTAGTCCCAAAGATTGGCGGCCCCATTTTCCACAGGGAGGAGGCTACAGCTCGATCAAGAGAGAGATTGAGAGACTGCAGCCTGGAAAAAAGCTGAGTGAGAGAGTGCTACAGGACAAAGAACGAGGAGTGTGCTTAGAGAGCCACGCTGCCCAGCGCCACCAGAGAGAGAGCCACGCTGCCCAGCGCCACCAGAGAGAGAGCCACGCTGCCCAGCGCCACCAGAGAGAGAGCAACGCTGCCCAGCGCCACCAGAGAGAGAGCCACGCTGCCCAGCGCCACCAGAGAGAGCCACGCTGCCCAGCGCCACCAGAGAGAGAGCCACGCTGCCCAACGCCACCAGAGAGAGCCACGCTGCCCAGCGCCACCAGAGAGAGAGCCACGCTGCCCAGCGCCACCAGAGAGAGAGCCACGCTGCCCAGCGCCACCAGAGAGAGAGCCACGCTGCCCAGCGCCACCAGAGAGAGAGCCACGCTGCCCAGCGCCACCAGAGAGAGCCACGCTGCCCAGCGCCACCAGAGAGAGCCACGCTGCCCAGCGCCACCAGAGAGAGCCACGCTGCCCAGCGCCACCAGAGAGAGAGCCACGCTGCCCAGCGCCACCAGAGAGAGAGCCACGCTGCCCAGCGCCACCAGAGAGAGCCACGCTGCCCAGCGCCACCAGAGAGAGCGCCACGCTGCCCAGCGCCACCAGAGAGAGAGCCACGCTGCCCAGCGCCACCAGAGAGAGAGAGAGCCACGCTGCCCAGCGCCACCAGAGAGAGAGCCACGCTGCCCAGCGCCACCAGAGAGAGAGAGCCACGCTGCCCAGCGCCACCAGAGAGAGCCACGCTGCCAAGCGCCACCAGCGAGAGCCACGCTGCCCAGCGCCACGAGAGAGAGAGCCACGCTGCCCAGCGCCACCAGAGAGAGAGCCACGCTGCCCATCGCCACCAGAGAGAGAGCCACGCTGCCCAGCGCCACCAGAGAGAGAGCCACGCTGCCCAGCGCCACCAGAGAGAGCCACGCTGCCCAGCGCCACAGAGAGAGAGCCACGCTGCCCAGCGCCACCAGAGAGAGAGCCACGCTGCCCAGCGCCACCAGAGAGAGCCACGCTGCCCAGCGCCACCAGAGAGAGAGAGCCACGCTGCCCAGCGCCACCAGAGAGCCAGCGCCAGAGAGAGAGCCACGCTGCCCAGCGCCACCAGAGAGAGAGCCACGCTGCCCAGCGCCACCAGAGAGAGAGAGAGCCACGCTGCCCAGCACCACCAGAGAGAGAGCCACGCTGCCCAGCACCACCAGAGAGAGAGCCATGCTGTCCAGCACCACCAGAGAGAGCCATGCTGCCCAGCACCACAGAGAGAGAGCCACGCTGCCCAGCACCACCAGAGAGAGCCACGTTGCCCAGCACCACCAGAGAGCGAAAGACTGAGCCACTACCAGGGTACAGACATGCTACACTACTAACTAGAGTCGCCCCCGGGGAACCCAGAGTGAGCGATCGTCCAGCCGGAGGGATCACTGCTGTAGTTTTGCTGGGTTAGTTGGCCATTATCCATTACTTATTCTAGGGACTTTACTACATCTGCAGTCTCTGACCATGATATACATGTGATAATGACACTGTCGAAAAGGGGTGGTGCATGGGTGACCCTAAAATGATGCCCCCCCCCCTGAAATAAGTTCGGCGGACGCCCATGCTCCCGCCCCATCATGTTGCCTTCTGTCTGCCCATACGTTGGCACCACCTGTCCCCAGCCACGTCCTGCTGCTTGTCTTTATGACCCCAGCCGCACATAAAATTCACAAATCGGAGGTAAAACGTTCATTTGTCTGCCGCGGAGCAGTCAGTCTGCTGCAAGGGATCTCACCGGCCTTATTCACACAGGCGGGAGGGGATTTTCTACAATGCCGTGACCACAGGCTGGCCTAGAAAATTCACAGCACAACTGTTTTCGTTGGCAGGGCTCCACGCCGGGCTTAAAACGGATGGAGTCACTCGAACGGCATAAACTTTTCATTGAAGTGTTGGGTTTCAGACGCGAAAAAGCCAAGTTCGCCCTCTTCTACGGCTATTATGGTCCCCCCCCCCCCCCCCCAACTCCTTCCTGGCTCCGCTCCTAGAAGGAAACCTGAGATTTCCAATAATACTTCTCAACCCCAGAGAGATCCAGCCGTGTGTTTCACAAAACAGGTGATCTGGCACAGCCCGGGGGTCATAAACTTAATCTATGTCATCCCGGCTTGCCGTGGATGTTTCGCGCTATGCCCAGTGGAGGTCTGGGATTCCCCGACACGAGGCGCGATAATGAATATATAGGCTCCTCGGCTTCCTGGGAAACTCCGAGTGGCGGTGTCATTTTTAACCCCGAAAACGTCTGCCGATCTTCTCGGAGCTGCACTATAGAAAAACGTAGAAGGTCTGTGAAGGTAATGAACGGCCGCCTCATCGGATCTATCAAACCTCCTTCCAATAAAAAAAAATAGGTATTATTTGGTTACAATGTTTCTTTATTGTCGTCAGAACTAAAAAAAAATATTAAAATAATTTTAAAATTATAAGGTAAATACACTATATGGCTGAAAGGCTATGGACATCTGACCACCACCCCTACACTACCTATAAAAGTTTGTGGACCCCCTCTAAAAAAAGATGGAGTTCAGGTGCTCAGATTGAAGGGTACAAAGACCATGTAGACTATTGTTCTCTTCCTGTGATAACAGTTTGGGGAAGACCCTTTTCTGTCCCACCATGCCTATGCCCCCGCGTACAAAGCCAGCTCCATAAAGACATGGTGTGACCAGTTTGGTGTGGAGGAACTTGAGTGTCCTGTACAGAGCCCTGACATCAACCCTACTGAACACCTGTGGACTGAAATGGAATGCTGATGGTGTTCCAAGTCATCTCATCAAACATCAGTACCTGACCTCACAAATAGGCACAGATTCCCACCCTCCAAAATCTTGTTGAAAGCCCCAGAAGAATGAAGAATGTTATAGCTGCAAGGGCAGGGGGGAGGAAGGGGGGCAATTCGATATCAATAGACCCCTTACCACCACAGTAAGGAGCATTTCTCCCATTGACCACCAATGTAACTGGCCTTCTTCCCACTGCCCACCAATATAAGAGACATTCTTACCACCAACCACCAATGTGAGGAACATTCTTCTCACTGATCACCAATGTAAGGAACATTCTTCTCACTGATCACCAATGTAAGGAACATTCTTCCCACTGATCACCAATGTAAGGAACATTCTTCTCACTGATCACCAATGTAAGGAACATTCTTCCCACCGATCACCAATGTAAGGAACATTCTTCTCACTGATCACCAATGTAAGGAACATTCTTCCCACCGACCACCAATGTAAGGAACATTCTTCTCACTGATCACCAATGTAAGGAACATTCTTCCCACTGATCACCAATGTAAGGAACATTCTTCCCACTGATCACCAATGTAAGGAACATTCTTCCCACTGATCACCAATGTAAGGAACATTCTTCTCACCGATCACCAATGTAAGGAACATTCTTCCCACCGATCACCAATGTAAGGAACATTCTTCTCACCGATCACCAATGTAAGGAACATTCTTCCCTCCGACCACCAATGTAAGGAACATTCTTCCCACTGATCACCAATGTAAGGAGCATTCTTCCCACCGATCACCAATGTAAGGAACATTCTTCTCACTGATCACCAATGTAAGGAACATTCTTCCCACCGACCACCAATGTAAGGAACATTTCTTCTCACTGATCACCAATGTAAGGAACATTCTTCCCACCGACCACCAATGTAAGGAACATTCTTCCCACTGATCACCAATGTAAGGGACATTCTTCACACTGATCACCAATGTAAGGAACATTCTTCTCACCGATCACCAATGTAAGGAACATTCTTCTCACCGACCAATGTAAGGAACATTCTTCCCACCGACCACCAATGTAAGGAACATTCTTCTCACTGATCACCAATGTAAGGAACATTCTTCCCACTGATCACCAATGTAAGGAACATTCTTCCCACTGATCACCAATGTAAGGAACATTCTTCCCACTGATCACCAACATTCTTCCCACTGATCACCAACGTAAGGAACATTCTTCCCACTGATCACCAACGTAAGGAACATTCTTCCCACTGATCACCAATGTAAGGAACATTCTTCCCACTGATCACCAATGTAAGGAACATTCTTCCCACTGACCACCAATCTAAGGGTGCTTTCTCTAACTCACTATTTAATATAATTTTCACTCTCTACAGTACATTTCTTTTCCAGCCAGTGATACTTGTTGTTTTGATTTTTATTATAACTTACTTTTTTAGAATTACTAATCATTTACTAATTACTAAATTTTTCAAGTTCCCCACATTCCTTATTCTTGCATCTCACCTTACTGATCACACGGATATCCTCTAACCTGTGGATATACAATGTATTAGTAGGGGTCCCCTGGGACCTGAATGTTATTTTAGGGGTTCCTCCGTGTTGAGCTGAGAAAGGCCGATATAGGACATCCATCTCTTGGACTTCCTGAGCCGTGACGTGCGCTCTGTGCCGGCTGCAGATAACCTTCTCTGGTAACTTTGTAATTACATTTCTTACTTTATACCCAGAGAGTAGAGAAGAACGTGATGATTCCATTATATGTATTCAAAGCTTGTGCCGATATCAGAGAAATCTGCCACAAATCTCTACAATAAAACAAACTGCATTTCTAAAATTCACTGCGATTAAAGCAGGCCTCCGACTACGGAGCTTCCACAAATTAAAGTTTATAATAAGGAAGCAGCAAATCTTCAGACATTTCTGTGTAATTAAAGATGAACTACAGATTAACATCTCAGCACACAACTGAAATCCATACATGTAAGCTGCTTTATCTCCCAAAGGATTGGCATTTCTCTCCATTCCGTCCTGCAATTTACATAGCTCTGCCGCACAGTCCTGTCTGGCAGGACAGGAGACCTGAATTCTTTCTGCTGCAGTTCACCAACACTTACAGGTTCATCCCTGAGATCATAAGGGAGCACCAGAGACACTGGGGGACACAGAGCCCACTGGAGACACTGGGGGACACAGAGCCCACTGGAGACACAGAGCCCACTGGAGACACAGAGCCCACTGGAGACACAGAGCCCACTGGAGACACAGAGCCCACTGGAGACACAGAGCCCACTGGAGACACAGAGCCCACTGGAGACACAGAGCCCACTGGGGACACAGAGCCCACTGGGGACACAGAGCCCACTGGGGACACAGAGCCCACTGGGGACACAGAGCCCACTGGGGACACAGAGCCCACTGGGGACACAGAGCCCACTGGGGACACAGAGCCCACTGGGGACACAGAGCCCACTGGGGACACAGAGCCCACTGGGGACACTGGGGGACACAGAGCCCACTGGAGACACTGGGGGACACAGAGCCCACTGGAGACACTGGGGGACACAGAGCCCACTGGAGACACTGGGGGACACAGAGCCCACTGGAGACACTGGGGGACACAGAGCCCACTGGAGACACTGGGGGACACAGAGCCCACTGGAGACACTGGGGGACACAGAGCCCACTGGAGACACTGGGGGACACAGAGCCCACTGGAGACACTGGGGGACACAGAGCCCACTGGAGACACTGGGGGAAACAGAGCCCACTGGAGACACTGGGGGACACAGAGCCCACTGGAGACACTGGGGGACACAGAGCCCACTGGAGACACTGGGGGACACAGAGCACACTGGAGACACTGGGGGGAAACAGAGCACACTGGAGACACTGGGGGGAAACAGAGCACACTGGAGACACTGGGGAAAGCAGAGCACACTGGAGACACAGGGGACACTGGAGACACTGGGGGAAACAGAGCCCACTGGAGACACTGGGGGGACACAGAGCACACTGGAGACACTGGGGGGAAACAGAGCACACTGGAGACACTGGGGGGAAACAGAGCACACTGGAGACACTGGGGGGAAACAGAGCACACTGGAGACACTGGGGGGGACACAGAGCACACTGGAGACACTGGGGACACTGGAGACACTTGAGGGGTACAGAATGCACTGGAGACACTGGGGGACACAGAGCCCACTGGAGACACTGGGGGACACAGAGCCCACTGGAGACACTGGGGGACACAGAGCCCACTGGAGACACTGGGGGACACAGAGCCCACTGGAGACACTGGGGGACACAGAGCCCACTGGAGACACTGGGGGACACAGAGCCCACTGGAGACACTGGGGGACACAGAGCCCACTGGGCACACTGGAGACACTGGGGGAAACAGAGCACACTGGAGACACTGGGGGGAAACAGAGCACACTGGAGACACTGGGGGGAAACAGAGCACACTGGAGACACTGGGGGAAACAGAGCACACTGGAGACACTTGAGGGGTACAGAATGCACTGGAGACACAGCACACTGGGGAACAAAGCACACTGGAGACACTGGGGAAAGCAGAGCACACTGGAGACACAGGGCACACTGGAGACACTGGGAGAAGCAGAGCACACTGGAGACACTGGGGGAAGCAGAGCACACTGGAGACACTGGGGGAAGCAGAGCACACTGGAGACACTGGGGGAAGCAGAGCACACTGGAGACACTGGGGGACACACAGAACACTGGAGACACAGAGCACACTGGAGGACACAGAACACACTGGAGGACACAGAACACACAGAAGGCATAGGATCACAAAATACAGTTCATAGCTTTGCCCATCTTTTGGTTGCTAGACATTGTCCTATATTTGTGTGATAAACTGTTTCATTACGGGTGTCCTTTATGAGCCTCCGGCATTGACAGCACCGTGCCCACTTCTATAGCCTCCGATCTGGAGCCACATACAGACTGCAGCTAATAATGCCTCTCTACGGTGCCCACTGCTGGCACAATACTGGGACCCCTGCAGTGCCCGGAGCTGCGGGGGACCTCTTCAGAGAGTAAATGGTACCTTAATTTAGAAGCGCTCTGCCCGGGAGGCAGCAGCTGCCGCTCGCCTGTTACCGAGCCAATTCTTATTTTAGAAATGCTGCAGGCTCACAACAACGGAGCCTCCCAGTACGAACGCCACACACAGACCACCGGCTGGGAATTTTAAAGATTATTTGGTGAGTCGGCTCAAACTACGCTCCAACCAAACCCGGGAGATTCCCCGCCGAGACACCAAAAGCCAGCCGAGAGCCTTTCAATCTTTTTGACTTTTGCTACCCTCTAGCATAAATCTCACCTCCATCCCTCCCTCCAGTCTTGCCCAGTTGTACCGGATTCTCCCCTAGACTGAAACGGTTTCCTCCGATTTCACTGCACACTGTGAGCTTCTCACAATGCACATTAGAAGCCGCAGCAAGTCAGATAGAGCCCCGCCTCATTTTCTGGCTGAAGGACGTCCATCGGATTTAAAGAGGAGTCCCCCCCCCCCCCAAAAAAAAAAATATAGGGACACTAACCTGTCCAGGGATCCAGAGTTCTCCTCACCCGAGCCGATTCTTCAATCGGTTATGGGTCCAGGCGCCAACGTCTTGACTAAGAGAAACTGGCAGCGAAGCCTCGTGGTTTCACCGCTGGTTTCCCACTGCGCATGTGTAAGCCGCACCGCGCTTTGCGAATGGTCCCGGATTCATCCGGGACCTGTGAAGGCTGTGGGGGGGGCGGGCTGGGAAGGGCCGAGCTCTTGCTTGGATCGCCTGAAGTGGGAGCGGGTAGCTGTCAAAAAAACAGACACCCACTCCACCAAAAAGTGCCAAATGTGGCAGAGGAGGGGGGGAGGGGGGATGTAAATAGGAGGAACTTCCCCTTTTGGGTGAAGTTCCGCTTTAAGTTTACCGCGGTTAAAACGCAGCATTAAAACGTTTGCATCGGCATCTCGTGTGCATGGGGCCGAACTGATCACATTTTTGCTTTCGATACTACTTTAACTTCTTGCCGACCGCCCACTGTCAATTGACGGCGGAGCGGTTCGGCTCTTGTGGCGGGCCGCCGTCATATGACGGCGCTAACATTTTGGCCACTAGGGGGCGTGCACGCGCCGCGGGAGGCATGCGCGTGCCCGCCGCGTCGCTGGGGACCCGATGCGTGTGCCCGGCGGCCGTGATGTCCGCGCCGTGCCCGCCGCGTCGCCCAGTAACTAAGCAGGACGTGGATCTGTGTATGTAAACACACAGATCCACGTCCTGTCACTGGAGAGGAGACCGATAGTGTGTCCCTTGTACATAGGGACACGGATCGGTCCCCTCCCCCCACAGTTAGAATCACTAACATAGGGAACATATTAACCCCTGCAGCGCCCCCTAGTGTTAACCCCTTCCTTGTCAGTCACATTTATACAGTAATCAATGAATTTTTATAGCACTGATCGCTGTGTAAATGTGAATGGTCCCAAAATGTGTCAAAAAAGTGTCCGATGTGTCCGCCGCAATGTCGCAGCCACGATAAAAATCGCAGATCGCCGCCATTTTTAGTAAAAAAAAAAAAAAATAATATATAAAAATGTCATAAATCTATCCCCTATTTTGTAGACGCTATAACTTTTGCGCAAACCAATCAATATACGCTTATTGTGGGTTTTTTTACCCAAAATATGTAGAATAATACGTATCGGCCTAAACCGAGTAAAAAATTTGTTTAAAAAAAAAAAAAAATAATTTAATAAATTATATTATTTAATTTTAAAAAAAATTTTTTTAGTAGGGAAAAAAAAAAAAAAACGGTAAGCCGCCTCCCTGCTGTTTCCGGAGCGAGCACAGGGAGGCGGAACTACGAGCAGAGCCGAACAGTCGACTGCACGGTCTTTTCCGGCGCCGCTTCGTTTTTTTTCCGGCCGCGCTTCGTTTTTTTCGGCAGCGATTCGGTCTTTTTCGGCAGCGCTTGCCATTTTTGTCATTTTTTGGGGGGGGTATCGGCGTATAACACGCACCCACGACTTTCCCCCGTTTTAAGGGGGAAAAAGTGCGTGTTATACGCCGATAAATACAGTAAAAAATATTGTTTTTTCAAACTTGTCCCTTTTCTTTTGTTTATAGCACAAGAAATAAAAACCGCAGAGGTGATCAAATAACCACCAAAATAAAGCTCTATCTGTGGGGAAAAAATGATAAAAAATTTATTTGGGTACAGCGTTGCATGACCGCGCAATTGTCATTCAAAATGCGACAGCGCTGAAAAGCTGAAAAATGGCTTGGTCAGGAAGGGGGTGTTCGTGCCTGGTAGGCAAGTGGTTAAAAATGGATACAATTGTCTGAATTTGATACAATGAAATAAATGAAGATACAGTTTATAAATACAGGATTTCATTTATTTATACATTTTGTTCATCCAGACCTCTAGATTATGGGGGGGGGGGGGGGGGGGGGGGGGGGCGGGTTACTTTTCAACATTATTTAAATATTTTAAACTAAAAAAAAAATAAAAAAAAAAAAAAATAAAAAAGGTAACAGACATTTTATTTTTATTTTTTTTAGAAGAATATGTTATTATTTGAAAATGAAGCGCCGCGTCTGAACACCACAGCGTGATTTCCCACGTATGACCTCACATATTCCTTCAGGATGAAGATGACCTCCCCGGAGTCCAGACCCAGAAACTGACTCCACCAGCGTTCCTGACCCCACAGGTTTCTTTCCTTCTAAGAATAGATCCTAGAAGAACAGTTTGTCTCTTTCTTTCTATTATTCGCTCAGCGCCTCGGGGCAGGAGGTGAAACGATCACAAATATCCCACCAGAGGAAGACAATTGAGACATTTAGAAGATCAGCTGCTCCGAATCATCCTCACCGTCACACACAGAAAAATAAATCTGTTTACTGTGTTCGGGGGGTCCTGACCTGTGTGTGGATCCCGCCGTTATTTTATAGCAAAGAGAACATGTCATTTTTTTTATTTTTTTATTTTTTACTTTTATCTGCAGGAAGAACCGCTCACAGAGTAACGCAGATAAGCAGACAATGGGCAACATGGATGAGAAATGTATAAATGCTTGAGTGTAGGGGGTCCCTGCTCCCGGCCCCCAAAGATCAAGGGGCCGAGCCATTTTCTCTACATAATATAAGAAAAGAATGCTGGGGAAATGGCTTGGCCCCTTGATCTTTGGGGCCGGGAGCAGAGACCCCCCTACCAGGGCCGGATTTCCCACAAGGCCACCAAGGCCAGGCCTCGGGGCGGCAGTGGTGCAGGGGCGGCGACTTCTCGGACACCCCCCCACACTAACATACATAGCCCCCCGCAACTTGTGCCCGGGTTTCTGTTCCCTGGAAACCCGGGCACAACATATTTCCAGCGCCTCTGTGTCAAACTTTCTTCTCTCCCGCCCTGCGCCTGCCGCCCCCTCCTTACCGCATTATTTACTTTGAAGTCATTGGCAGCTATGACCAGTGTCCTAGCAACCAATGACGCTCGTCGATGCTCGGTCCACCTCAGCTCCGCCACCTAATTCCGGCTCCCTCAGTCCCTCTCTGCATGCAGAGCAAAGCAGCGGCTGCCCTGACCCCCTTAACCCTGTCAATGCAGAGCTTCTTACAGGAGCCCATCAGAAGGAGCAGCCAGTGTACAGGGAGCAAGTGCAACCCACAGCTTACAGGACAGCAGGAGAGGTATGTACAGCCCATCACTGAGCACCACTGTACCTCTATCCATCCCACTGTCCCCCTGTCCATCCCACTGTCCCCTTGTCCATCCCACTGCCCATCCCACTGTCCCCACTGTCCCCCCTGTCCACCCCACTGTTCCCCCCTGTCCACCCCACTGTTCCCCCCTGTCCATCCCACTGTTCCCCCTGTCCATCCCACTGTTCCCCCCTGTCCATCCCACTGTTCCCCCCTGTCCATCCCCCTGTCCATCCCACTGTTCCCCCCTGTCCATCCCACTGTTCCCCCCTGTCCATCCCACTGTTCCCCCTGTCCATCCCACTGTTCCCCCCTGTCCATCCCACTGTTCCCCCCTGTCCATCCCACTGTTCCCCCCTGTCCATCCCACTGTTCCCCCCTGTCCATCCCACTGTTCCCCCCTGTCCATCCCACTGTTCCCCCCTGTCCATCCCACTGTTCCCCCCTGTCCATCCCACTGTTCCCCCTGTCCATCCCACTGTTCCCCCTGTCCATCCCCCTGTTCCCCCTGTCCATCCCACTGTCCATCCCACTGTTCCCCCCTGTCCATCCCACTGTCCATCCCACTGTCCATCCCACTGTCCATCCCCCTGTTCCCCCCCTGTCCATCCCACTGTTCCCCCCCTGTCCATCCCACTGTTCCCCCCCTGTCCATCCCACTGTTCCCCCCCCTGTCCATCCCACTGTTCCCCCCCCTGTCCATCCCACTGTTCCCCCCCTGTCCATCCCACTGTTCCCCCCCTGTCCATCCCACTGTTCGCCCCTGTCCATCCCACTGTTCCCCCTGTCCATCCCACTGTTCCCCCCCTGTCCATCCCACTGTTCCCCCCTGTCCACCCCACTGTCCCCCCTGTCCATCCCACTGATCTATTGTAGCAGTCATCGATAAAGGACGAGAATGGTGGTGGCGTGTGTAGGGGGGAGGGGGGCGGCATTGAAGGACGCGCCTTGGGGCGGCAAATTGAGTAAATCCGGGCCTGCCCCCTACACTTAAGCATTTATAAATTTCACATCCATGTTGCCCATTGTCTGCTTATCTGCGTTACTCTATGAGAGGTTCTTCCTCCAGAT
>CM053030.1:12119897-12141628 GCA_028564925.1 Lithobates sylvaticus
AATGGCGGCGATCAGCGATTTTTATTGTGACTGCGACATTATGGCGGACACAACGGACATTTTTGACACATTTTTGAGACCATTGTCATTTTATACAGCAATCAGTGCTATTTAAATGCACTGATTCCTGTGTAAATTACACTGGCAGTGAAGGGGTTAACCACTAGGTGGCAGGGAGGGGTTATATGTTCCTTAGAGGCGTGTTTCTTACTGTGGGGGGCGTGGCTGTCAGTTAGTGAATGCTGATCTCTGCTCCAATCACAGGGAGCAGAGATCGGCGTCACTATTGCTAGGCAGAACGGGGAGATGCTGTTTATTTCCGCATCTCCCCGTTCAGCCTTCCCGTGAGACGATTGCGGGTGTTTCCCTGCGGCAATTGGGACCCGCGACCGGCCTCACGGGGGTCCCGACCGGCGCGAGCCCAATAGCACGGCGGCATCTTAAAGGGACGTACCTCTAACGCCCTTATGCCTGTCCGTGCCATTCTGTTGACGTACATTCGTCGTGCGCCGGTCGGCAAGAGGTTAAATCAAATTCAGATTTTCAAATTCGGATCAGTTTGAAAGGTTTTTGAATCAATTTTTCGAATAGTTTTTCGAATCGAATAGTTTTCCAATTTCCAAAGCGGATAAAATAGAATAGAAAATAAAGGAATAGAATAGAAAAAAATTTTGTATTCTATTCCTTTATTTTCTATTCTAATTTTATTCTGTTTGGAAAATTGGAAAAAGATTCGAAAAACTATTCGAATTCAAATTTGGTCCGAATTTTTTTTTTTCGTTATTTCGGATTTGTTTAAATTCGGTACTATTCTAATTTGGAAATTCGGATACACCAGACATCCACACCCCCCCACCCTGGTCGGCCATCTTACGGATCTGTCTCATACATCCTCCCCCCCACCCCGTTACCGCCCAATACGATCGCTTCTCCTCTCGGCCAATTTTTTTTCCTCTCCTCTTCATGCGCTCCTCCCGCTTCCTGATTGTGCCGGGGAGGAGATGCAGGAAAGACAAAATAGCGAATATTAATTTGCTGATGTCACACAAGTGGGTGGGCTCAGGGCGCAGTGCTCTACGCGCCCAAGCCCACCCTTTTTGAAGCAATTAGAGCCTCAGGCTCTAATCATTTGCTTCTAAGAAAAAAAAAAGAAAAAAACATTGGAATCCAAGCGGTGATTTCTTTGTTTATATTATTTTCGTTTTCGAATCGATAAAAAAATTTCAAATTTGGATCAATTTGAAAAGTTTTCGAATCTATTTAGAAAAAATTCTATTTCATTCCTTTTTTTTCTATTCTATTTTATTCTGAAATTGGAAAAAGATTCGAAAACAATTCGAATTCAAATTTCATCCGAATTTTTTTTTTTTTTTTTTCGGATTCGTTTAAATTCAGTACTATTTTAATTTAGAAATTTGGATACACCAGAAATACCACCCCCCCCCCCCCCCCCCCCCCCCCCCCCCCCCCCACCCCCCCCCCCCCCACCCCCCACCACCCCCCCCCCCCCCCCCCCCCCCCCCCCCCCCCCCCCCCCCCCCCCCCCCCCCCCCCGCCCCCCCCCCACCCCCCCCCCAGACCCCCCTCCCGCCCCCCCCCCCCCCCCCCCCCCCCCCCCCCCCGCCCCCCCCCCCCACCCCCCCCCCCCCCCCCCCCCTCCCCCCCCCCCCCCGCCCCCCCCCCCCCCCCCCCCGCCCCCCCCCCCCCCCCCCCCCCCCCCCCCCCCCCCCCCCTCCCCCCCCCCCACCCCCCCCCCCCCCCCCCCAGCAGAGAAACGATGGCGGCCATCTTACGGATCACCACCCCCCCCACTCGCCACGCAATTGTCCCCCCCCCCTCCCCCCTCCACACTCCCCCACCCCCCCCACCCCCCCAACCCCCCCCCCCCCCCCCGCCCCCCCGCCCCCTCTCCCCCGCCACTCCCCCCCCCCACCCCCGCCCCCCCCCTTCACCGCCCCCCTCCCCCCCCCCCCCCCCCCCGTCCCACCCCCCCCCCCCCCCCCCCCCCGCCCCCCCCCCCCCCCCCCCCCCCCCCCCCCCCCCCACCCCCCACCCCCCCCCCCCCCCCCCCCCCCCCCACCCCCCCCTCCCACCCCCCCCCACCCCCCCCCCCCCCCCACCCCCCCCCCCCCCTCCCCCGCCCCCCCCCCACCCCCCCCCCCCATTACCGTCCAATACGATCGCTTCTCCTCTCGCCTCCCCTCCCCCCCCCCAGCCCACCCCCCTCCGCCCCCCCGCCAATCCGCTCCTCCTGCTTCCTGATTGGCCAGGGAGGAGAAGCAGGAAGACAATAAGTGGGTGGGTGGGCTCAAGGCGCAGTGCTCTACGCCCCGAGCCCACCCTTTTTTGAAGCCAATTAGAGCCTCAGGCTCTAATCATTTGCTTCTAAAAAGTAAAAAAAATTGGAATCCATGAGTCCGCTCCCCGCATGTAGATTAGGGGGGGTGGTGCCCCGAATGGAACGGTCGCCACAGCTCAAGAGCGATCCAAACGATGGCTGCACCTCAGAGAGCAAAACATGCGAGTGAGTTCTTCGTTTTTTTACCTTTTTTTTTTTAAATTTAATTTAATTTTTTTCACAATTTTTAAAAAAAATTTTTTACTGAAATATCAGCGGCCTGAACAGACCCCGGATGTCTCACATTGAGACAGAGAAAGAAGAATGAGAACATCAGTCCCTTTCTCTGCAGTCTCAGCTACACTGGACCGTAAATGAGTGGGAAGTGCTCTGAGGCTTCCTAATTCAGTCACACACTGAAGCATAGTAAACACGGTTTACTATGCTTCAGTGATGAATGGACACAGTGAGTGATCAGTAACAACATTTTCTCCATCCTGAAACAATCCTTCCGTGTGCCCTCAGCAGCTGCTGGTGCAAGAAAGAGGAGGGAACCCAACAGCGCTGCAGGGGAGAAGGGCCAAAGAGCAGGTGGAAGGGAGCACAGATAATAAAACCAATCCCCCTGCAGTGCAGTTGAAGGGAGGAAGAGGAGGAGAAGGCGGCGATCCACAAGAGTCACAAATGTCAGCAATAAGACAGTACAGCCGGCCCTGTGGCTCAGCAGGTGCCCGGGCCCCTCTTTTGAACTGATGGGGCCTGGACCCAGTACAGGAGGGCCGGCTGTACTGCCTTATCAGCGGCCCTGGTCACATGACCCCAGCTCTCTACCACAGGGCTGCTGTTAGAAATCACGGGGCCCATACAGCCTACCTGGCAGGGCCCCCTTCCCCCATCCAAAAAGTGACTGAGGACATAGATTTATCAGTCCCTTTCTCTGTAGCCTCAGCTGAATGAAGCACAGATGAATGAATAGGAAGTGCTCTGAGGGTTCCTGCTCATCCACAAACTAAAGCATAGTAAGCACAGTGTACTATGGTTCAGTGATGAATGGACACAGAAGTAATTGGTACTGATCACTCACTGTGTTCATTCATGAAAGGAAGGGGCCAGTAAATTACATGTTTACTGGTCTCTTCTTCTTCTCTCCATCTTGAAACATTCCCTGTGTGCCCGCAGCAGCTGCCAGCGGGGGAGGAGAGGAGGGAAACGGGCAGCACAGTGGGGGGAAAGGAGCACACAGAGCGGCGGCCTGGACATCAGATGGAATGGGTGCGTGTGCTAGAACCAATCCTGGCAGCACTGTAGGTGTTATGTTATCAATAAGACAGTACAGTCGGACCTCCTGCTCAGCAGGTGCCCGGGCCCCCCTTTTGAACTGGTGGGGCCCGGCCCCAGTACAGGAGGGCTGGCTGTACTGCCTTATCAGCAGTCCCGCTCTCCCAGCCTGTCTGCAGGGAAACATAAGCAGGAGGAGCTTCTAGTGCTCATGCTGCTGTTACATGTTAAAAAAAAAAATTGCCTTTGGAATACATAGTCAAAATAAATAATTAATATCAATAAACCGGTTTACATTGTCATACAAATATATCTTTGAAATCAAATCTTTATTATTTTTTGGCAATAATGCGGTGTTGAAGCGGATTTATGTCAGCCAGTGTTTCAGAATAAAGGGGAGGTGAAGCCTCCATCAATCTACATGTGATATCCCGCCCCCATTTGTTTAGCTGGTTAGTGGAGCGTGGAGGAGGAGGAGGGAGTGGGCTGTCATTTAGCACTGTGTATACGCCCACAAGGACAGGCAATCCTATTGGACGCCTAGGAGGAGGGGAGGAGACGCATGGCAGAAGCGAGAGAGGAGACGAGCCCTGGTACTTTGCTTTGCCTGAATGCACTGTCCCAACGGATGCCTGAATGCCCGGTACCACTGACCCGACGCTCCTCAGATGCCCGGAAAATGCGCCGCTAGATGGGGTTTTGAAATTTTTCGTGCCAGTGGAGAAACAACTTCGCTTGAACTTAATTTTTGTGGCTCGTCAGTGAAGACTGCAACACAGGTGAGACCGGCTTTTCGATTGTTATTGTAGTCGCTTGAACAAAAAAAATAAAAAAAAAAGATGGAACAGAGTGAAAAAAAAAAAAGAAGACGGGTAAAAAGGAAAAAAACTTACCAGTGATGGCGAACCTTTTTGGGCCCGAGTGCACTGGGAAGTGGCAGCCTCTATAGAGGAAGAACAGTAATAATGAGGCCCAGTTTGATGAGGCACAATTCCCACCCTGTTTAAATGTGGCCCCTTCCTAGAGACAGGGCCAGGATGGAGGTTAGGCAGGACACAGGGTGAGCGCTGAGGGCCTACAAGGGGTGGGCGGCGCACACCGGAGGGTCAATCCATGGAATAGAAGAGGTACGAACAAAATCCAAAACAGTCTGCCCTGGGTGCAGTGGTATTTGCTCAGTTTTTGCAAGTTTGCACAGAGCTGAGGCAATCATGGCATAAAATTTGTGGACAATGAACAGTTTGTGGTCAGACTGTGGTACTTAGCATAGATTAGCCAAAGCCACTCCTAATTCAGCGCTGCTGACACAGACCAAGCTGTATGATCAAAGGTTGTCAGTGAAATAGTCTGTGGGGTTTCTGGTAGTAGCATACTGAAAAAACACTAATGCTGCTATATTGAGCAATAGGATACTAGGTCCGCCCAGACCTTGCTTACACGTTCATCCCACCGACGGCTCTGGTTTATGCACTACCGATCATACAGTTTCGGTCTCCACATTACATTTAACATGTCACCTGTCTCCAGCCGCTTATTCCCGCCCGCATCTCCCTCATCTCCTCTGATACCAGTGGTATTCTCTGTCGCGCCCAGCACGGCTGACCCCAGTGATTTGTGGATTTCCGCCGCACATCACCGCCAGTCACGCCACCTCGTACATGTCCCTTGTCGGTCCTAGTAGATGTAGTTTGCGATGGCCGGTGCGGTGTGAACGATTGGATGTCAGTGTGTGCTTTTCTCATTTTTCCTGGGCGTGCCCACACAGAGGGCTCGGCCGTGCCGGCTGTGCATGCCACGGTCGCCATCACTGGATATCGCCCTGCTATTGTAGTCGGCCCCTTGGAACAAACGGGTGCTTACAGTGGTGGGCACTGGGCAGCCTCTATTGAGGAAGAACCAGTTATTACCAGTGGCCCCTTTTGGGGTTAGGCGACACAGGGCTGGTACAAGGGGTGGGCAGGAGGGGCGGCTGCCCTGGGTGCAGTGGTATCATGTGAGGTGGGGGAGGGTATCATGTGAGGTGGGGGAGGGGGTTGCGTGAAGAGTTCCTATCTATAAGCTGACAGGACTAGTGACAGCAGCTTCAGAGTAGCAAACAATTGTGTTGAGATTTATGCCGCGTACACACGGTCGGATATTCTCGTCGGAAAAAGCTCTGATGGTTTTCCCGTCGGAATTCTGACGGAATTTCGCTCAAACTGTCTTGCCTACACACGGTCACACCAAATTCCGACGGTCAGTAACACAGCGGCATAAAACGCATTCGACAGCACTATAAAAGGGACGTTCAATGTTTCCGAGCATGCGTCGAATTGTTTCCGAGCATGCGTCGGAATTTTGCGTGTCGGAATTGCATACACACGATCGGAAAATCCGATAGAAAGGTTTTCGGTCGGAAAAATTGAGAACAGGTTCTCAATCCAAAGTCCGTCGGAAATTCTGACAGAAAAAGACAGATGGGCGTACACACGGTCGGAAAATCCGTTGAAAAGCTCCCATCGGACTGATTCCATCGGAAATTCCGACCGCGTGTACGCCGCATAAGAGTAGAGATGGGCCAAACAGCCCCCTGCTCAGTTCGCACCAGAACTCCCAGAGAAAAAGTTCTGTCTCGAACGGTGAACCAAAAGTGTCCAGGCTTACACTGAAGTAATTGGCTATAAAAGGGGTATGGGGGTCCGGGTACTGCCCTGGGGGGCATGTATCAATGCAAACATTTTTTTTTTTAAAAAAGATTGTTTTTACAGGAGCAGTGATTTTAATGATGCTTAAATGCAACAATAAAAATGAAAGATTCCTTTAAATATAGTGCCTGGGGGGTCCCCTTAGTCTGCCTGTAAAGTGGTGCATCTGTACCATGTATAGAACCTGCTGCAGCAAAAATGACATTTATAAGGAAGAAATAAAAAAAAATGAATGAAATTACATTGAAACTGCCGATTGTCCTTTATCATGGGGCCCCCCAAATCCTGCCCCCCATGTGAATGAGTATGGAGTACCTCTACCCATTGCCGGTGTTCTGTCAAATTAGCAAACTCGTCAGAAACTCCAACCACATCACTTCTGGTTTCTTTGAACCATCAGTAATTGGAGATTTTCGACAAATTGCTGTTTGAACACAACACTGGCAACAGTTTACAGTCTGCTGTATGATATTATGAGCAGAGATTGTTACTCCGATACTAACCAACAAAATGGCTGCCACCGTGACGGCGACAAGTTTGCCCTCGTTAGCTGCTGTGGTGTCAAAACAGCAAAATCTTGCTGTACCGGGCTGTATTCGGTTGTCGGTGTTGTGTCCAAACAGCAAATCGTTGAAATCTCCAATTACTGATGGTTTAAAGAAACCGGCCATACCAGACCCTTATCCAAGGACACGGAAAAGGGGGGAAGAGCGACCCCACCTGAACCATACCAGGCCACATGCCCTTAACATGGGGGGGGGGGGGTGCTTTGATGCACCTTGTCTCCATGTTGATAGGGACAAGGGCCTCATCTTCACAACCCTGGGCTATGGTTGTGGAGGTCTGCGGGTGGGGGGCTGTGGGGGGCTTATCAGAATCTGGAAGCCCTTTATCATGGGGCCCCCAAAATCCTGCCCCCCCCCCCATGTGAACGAGTAGGGAGTACCCCTACACATTCAGCAAAAAAAGTGTCAAAAAGTAAATTTCTTTATGAAAAATCAAAAAATCCCCCTGCCCGCAGACAGGGCATTCAGCAGGGCGGGGGGGGGGACACCCGCCGAACGCCCTGAAAATTCGGGTGTTTGCCGAATGAGCGAATGATTAGAACGAACTTTTGCCCAGCCCGAACCGTTCGCTCAACTGTAGTTGAGAGTATTTTTACTGGGGGGAGGAGGGGGGTGAAAAGGATTAGTTCTAAGAGAGAGGTTGTAGGGGGATGGGGGGTGCAGGATTTGTACAAGGATAACAAAATTGGGGGATGCAGTGGCATACGACTTATTTTAAGAGGCAAAATTTAGGGGGGGGGTGAATTAGGGGGATTTGTGTCAGGAGGGGGGATGGGGGGTGAATTAGGGGGATTTGTGTCAGGAGGGGGGATTGGGGGGGGTGAATTAGGGGGATTTGTATTAGGAGGGGGGGTTGTGCTAGTAGGGATGATTGGAAGGATTTGTGTTAGGAGGGGGGATTGGGGGGTGCTAGTATGGGTGATTGGGTGTTTTTGTGTTGGGGGGGTTGAGCTATTAGGGATGATTGGGTGGATTCGTGTTAATCGGGGGGGGGGGGGGTTGTGCTAGTAGGGATGATTGGATAGATTTGTGTTAGGAGGGGAGATCGGGGGGGGGGGGGGGGGGGGGGTTGTGCTAGTAGGGATGATTGGGTGGATTTGTGTTAGGAGGGGAGATTGGGGGGGGGGGTTGTGCTAGTAGGGATGATTGGATAGATTTGTGTTAGGAGGGGGATGGGGGGGGGGGTGCTAATAGGGATGATTGGATAGATTTGTGTTGGGAGGGGGGATTGGGGGGGTTGTGCTAGTAGGGATGATTGGGTGGATTTGGGTTAGGAGGGGGAATGGGAGGTTGTGTTAGTATGGATGATTGGATAGATATGTGTTAGGAGGGGAGATTGGGGGGGGGGGGGGGGCGGGTTGTGCTAGTAGGGATGATTGGGTGGATTTGTGTTAGGAGGGGAGATTGGGGGGGGGGGGTGTGCTAGTAGGGATGATTGGATAGATTTGTGTTAGGAGGGGGAATGGGGGGGGGGTTGTGCTAATAGGGATGATTGGATAGATTTGTGTTAGGAGGGGGGATTGGGGGGGGGGGGGTGTGCTATTAGGGATGATTGGGTGGATTTGTGTTAGGAGGGGTTGGGTTTGGGGGGTGGTGGTGGCGGGGGGGGGTAGGTGGGGTGTTATTGGGGGGGGGGGGTTGGGCTAGTAGGGATGATTGGATAGATTTGTGTTAGGAGGGGGGATGGGGGGGGGTTGTGCTAGATGGGATGATTGGATAGATTTGTGTTGGGAGGGGGGTTGAGGGGGGGGGGGGGTTGTGCTAGTAGGGATGATTGGGTGGATTTGGGTTGGGAGGGGGGATTGGGGGGGGTGTTGTGCTAGTAGGGATGATTGGATAGATTTGTGTTAGGAGGGGGGATTGGGGGGGGGGGGTGGGGGTGGCGGTGTAGGGGGATTGGGGGTAGATTTGTGTTAGGAGGGGGATGGGGGGTGGGTTGTGCATAGTAGGGATGATTGGTATGGATATGTGTGTTGGCCCAGGGGGGGTTGGGGGGGGGTGTGCTAGGTTTGGGTAATTGGTGTATTTGGTTGGGGGTGAGTGGGGGGTTGTGTTAGTATGGATGAAATGGATCAGATGTTGTGTTAGGGGGGGGATGGGGGGGGGGGGGTTGGGTGCTAGTAGGGAATGATTGGGGGATTTGTGGGAGTGGGGGGAGTGGGGGGGGGGGACTTGGCTAGTATGGGGGGGAGGGGGGGGGGGGGGGTGGGGGGGGGGGTGGGGTGGGTGTGGGGGCGGGGGGGGGGGGGGGGGGGGGGGGTGGGGGGGGGGGGGGGGGGGGGGGGGGGGGGGGGGGGGGGGGGGGGGGGGGGGGGGGGGGGGGGGGGGGGGGGGGGGGGGGGGTGTGGGGGGGGGGGGGCGGGGGGGGGGGGGGGGGGGGGGGGGGGGGGGGGGGGGGGGGGGGGGGGGGGGGGGGGGGGGGGGGGGGGGGGGGGGGGGGGGGGGGGGGGGGGGGGGTGGGGGGGGGGGGGGGGGGGGGGGGGGGGGGGGGGGGGTGGGGGGGGGGGTGGGGGGGGGGGGGGGGGGGGGGGGGGGGGGGGGGGGGGGGGGGGGGGGGGGGGGGGGGGGGGGGGGGGGGGGGGGGGGGGGTGGGGGGTGGAGGTGGGGGGGGGGGGGGGGGGGGGGGGGGGGGGGGGGGGGGGGGGGGGGGGGGGGGGGGGGGGGGGGGGGGGGGGGGGGGGGGGGGGGGGGGGGGGGGGGGGGGGGGGGGGGGGGGGGGGGGGGGGGGGGGGGGGGGGGGGGGGGGGGGGGGGGGGGGGGGGGGGGTGGGGGGGGGGGGGGGGGGGGGGGGGGGGGGGGGGGGGGGGGGGGGGGGGGGGGGGGGGGGGGGGGGGGGGGGGGGGGGGGGGGGGGGGGGGGGGGGGGGGGGGGGGGGGGGGGGGGGGGGGGGGGGGGGGGGGGGGGGGGGGGGGGGGGGGGGGGGGGGGGGGGGGGTGGGGGGGGGGGGGGGGGGGGGGGGGGGGGGGGGGGGGGGGGGGGGGGGGGGGGGGGGGGGGGGGGGGGGGGGGGGGGGGGGGGGGGGGGTGGGGGGGGGGGGGGGGGGGGGGGGGGGGGGGGGGGGGGGGGGGGGGGGGGGGGGGGGGTGGGGGGGGGGGGGGGGGGGGGGGGGGGGGGGGGGGGGGGGGGGGGGGGGGGGGGGGGGGGGGGGGGGGGGGGGGGGGGGGGGGGGGGGGGGGGGGGGGGGGGGGGGGGGGGGGGGGGGGGGGGGGGGGGGGGGGGGGGGGGGGGGGGGGGGGGGGGGGGGGGGGGGGGGGGGGGGGGGGGGGGGGGGGGGGGGGGGGGGGGGGGGGGGGGGGGGGGGGGGGGGGGGGGGGGGGGGGGGGGGGGGGGGGGGGGGGGGGGGGGGGGGGGGGGGGGGGGGGGGGGGGGGGGGGGGGGGGGGGGGGGGGGGGGGGGGGGGGGGGGGGGGGGGGGGGGGGGGGGGGGGGGGGGGGGGGGGGGGGGGGGGGGGGGGGGGGGGGGGGGGGGGGGGGGGGGGGGGGGGGGTGGGGGGGGGGGGGGGGGGGGGGGGGGGGGGGGGGGGGGGGGGGGGGGGGGGGGGGGGGGGGGGGGGGGGGGGGGGGGGGGGGGGGGGGGGGGTGGGGGGGGGGGGGGGGGGGGGGGGGGGGGGGGGGGGGGGGGGGGGGGGGGGGGGGGGGGGGGGGGTGGGGGGGGGGGGGGGGGGGGGGGGGGGGGGGGGGGGGGGGGGGGGGGGGGGGGGGGGGGGGGGGGGGGGGGGGGGGGGGGGGGGGGGGGGGGGGGGGGGGGGGGGGGGGGGGGGGGGGGGGGGGGGGGGGGGGGGGGGGGGGGGGGGGGGGGGGGGGGGGGGGGGGGGGGGGGGGGGGGGGGGGGGGGGGGGGGGGGGGGGGGGGGGGTGGGGGGGGGGGGGGGGGGGGGGGGGGGGGGGGGGGGGGGGGGGGGGGGGGGGGGGGGGGGGGGGGGGGGGGGGGGTGGGGGGGGGGGGGGGGGGGGGGGGGGGGGGGGGGGGGGGGGGGGGGGGGGGGGGGGGGGGGGGGGGGGTGGGGGGGGGGGGGGGGGGGGGGGGGGGGGGGGGGGGGGGGGGGGGGGGGGGGGGGGGGGGGGGGGGGGGGGGGGGGGGGGGGGGGGGGGGGGGGGGGGGGGGGGGGGGGGGGGGGGGGGGGGGGGGGGGGGGGGGGGGGGGGGGGGGGGGGGGGGGGGGGGGGGGGGGGGGGGGGGGGGGGGGGGGGTGGGGGGGGGGGGGGGGGGGGGGGGGGGGGGGGGGGGGGGGGGGGGGGGGGGGGGGGGGGGGGGGGGGGGGGGGGGGGGGGGGGGGGGGGGGGGGGGGGGGGGGGGGGGGGGGGGGGGGGGGGGGGGGGGGGGGGGGGGGGGGGGGGGGGGGGGGGGGGGGGGGGGGGGGGGGGGGGGGGGGGGGGGGGGGGGGGGGGGGGGGGGGGGGGGGGGGGGTGTTGGGGGGGGGGTGGGTGGGGGGGGGGGGGGGGGGTGGGGTGTGTTGGGTGGGGGGTGTGTATGGATTGGTATGTTTAGATGGGGGATTGGGGGGGTGTGCTAGTATGGAATGATTGGGGGTGGGGGGTGTTAGGAGGGGGATTGGGGGGGGGGGGGGGTTGGGTGGGGATTGACAGATTGTGGGAGGGGAGAGTGGGGGGTAGGGTAGGGATGATTGGATAGATTTTTTGTTAGGAGGGGGACTAGGGGGGGGGGTTGTGCTAGTAGGGGGGTTATTTTGAGTCAGGAGGGGGATGGGGAGTTTGGGTTGGGGGACATTGATTGGATGGTGGTTTGTGTAGGAGGGGGTGGGGGGGTTGTGTTGGTAGGGATGATTGGGTGGATTTGTTGTTTATGGAGGGGGATGGGGGGGGGGGGGTTCGTGAGTAGGATGATTGGATAGATTTGTGTCAGGAGGGGGGATGGGGAGTGGGGTTGGAGGAATGATTGGATGGATTTGTGTTAGGAGGGGGATTGGGGGGGTTGTGCTAGTAGGGATGATTTGGTGGATTTGTGTTAGGAGGGGGGGGGGTTGGATGATTGGGTGGATTTGGTTGAAGGTCTGTTTTAGTATGGTCTGTATTGGTCCTACAGAGGCGGCTCTCTAATTAGGCAAATTAGGCGGTCGCCTAAGGCCTCGTACTCACAGGGGCCTCGCAGCCTCCTAATTTGCCTGTGCTCAATCACTGATTCTCTCTTCCCCCCCCCCCTCTTCATCTCACCCTCTTTTCTGTGTGCTTGTATTTTTTTTCCTATTACGGGAGTGATTGGGGCCTCATGTGTAAGTTTCGCCTAAGGCCTCACAAAGCCTAGAGCCGCCTCTGTTGGTCCATCCTCCGTTGGGGGTCCCTCTCCTGACCCTGCAGTGTAAATCATGAGACTGGCTGAACAGGGGGAATCATCTGGCAGATCACACATTTCGGAGAGATGTTTTTCAGCTTTGTATTTAGCTGTTTGGCCGCAGTTCAGCTTTAATACAGTTCCCTGGACGTGTTCTCATTAATAAGAGCTCTGCTGGCGCGCTGCGCCCGTGACGTGCCCACTTTGGTGTAGGCGCTGCCCGTTAATTAAAGTCACGGCGCGCGTCTGCATGTTTATAACGGCGCTCTGCGCTATTAATCAGACGCCGAGCTGCCAGGTGGACGGCTCTTCTCCTGACATCTTCCATTCTCTTTCCTCGGTCTCGTGTTACTTTGCTGCGAGAAGGAGAAACGCGTCGCCGAGTATTAATGGGGAGGACATGAAAGGGAGATCCTGGATGGAAAATTAATCTTTGAAATGCTCGGCAGCCGAACAGAGAAAGATTTCTGCTTTTTCATCCGAGTCTAGATGTCTTCCAACGAGATCAAACATCCTTCTGGGATCTCTCTGCATTTACCAAGACCGGCTCCTTCCTCGCAATTATTTTTGAACCCTGGTGAAGGGGAACCCTTTCGCTCCTGAATTGCGTAGGCTGTGAGCTGAAATACACTAGATTACCAAAAGTATTGGGACACCTGCCTACCCCCCCTCCACCAAATGGTTTGGACCAGTGCACAAGACATGGATTGAGCGAGCTTGGGGTGGAGGAACTTGACTGGCCAGCACAGAGTCCTGACCTCCACCCGATAGAAAACCTTTGGGATGAATTTGAGTGTAGACTACGAGCCAGGCCTTCTCGTCCAACATCAGTGCCTGACCTCACAAATGCGCTTCTGGAAGAATGGCCAAACATTCCCATGGACACCCTCCTAAACCTTGTGGGACGGCCTTCCCAGAAGAGTTGAAGCTGTTACTGACCTTTGGCTTGCTTCTCAGCTACGCTTCAGCTTCATCCCAACCTACAACCACTTGTTACCGACCTTTGGCTTGTTTACTGATTACACTTCTGTTTAAACCCTACCTGCTATATCTGTTACTGGACCTCCTGGTGGGGCGATCCTGAGGAACCTGACCTGGTATTAACACACAGCAAAATCCATCCCCACCGTCAGGGGCTCTGGTGAATACCAGTTAGTGCTAAGACCTTGCTCCTCGGGTGAGCATGCGTCATCCGACAGGATGACCTTCTTGTGTACTTATTCTGCTGGTTGGTGGGAGCCTCTCTACAGCTATGGTCTTAGACCCTGACTGTAACAGTCTGTATTACTTGCTGCCACGTCCAGACAGAAATGTAACACAAGTTTACACTACAGTAGTAAACATTCATTTGTGATCATTTTACATTCACCAGGACCAGCTTCTATTTTCTTCCTTCCAATTAAGTCCTGATGAAAGGGGTTTCTTTGTGCCCCCCCCCCCCCAAACTGTGTAGGGTGTAAGAGGGTGGCACAGATAAACCCAAAATAGGTCTATCTGCTCAGTTAATGTGACATACGCAGCTAGCACCAGTAAAGTTTCGTTGCTTCCCCAACATGTTTATATTACTTGATGCCACGCCCAGAGACAGAAATGTAACACAAGTTTACAGCTACAGTAAACACGTTCAAACTGTTGGGATCATTTCACATTCACCAGGACCAGCTTCTATTTTCTTCCTTCCCAATTAAGTCCTGATGAAAGGGGTTTCTTTGAGCCCCCCCCCCCCCCAAAACTGACAGTGTGAAAGGGGTTTAAGAGGGTGGCACAGATAGACCCAAAATAGGTCTATCTGCTCAGTTAATGTGACATACGCAGCTAGCACCAGTGAAGTTTCGTTGCTTCCCCAACATGTTTGTATTACTTGATGCCACGCCCAGACAGAAATGTAACACAAGTTTACACTACAGTAGCTTCATCAAAGTTTCAAGTGTGAAGTGTAAAAAATACTAGCTGGCCAACAATTATTTTGAAGTCCTGATGAAGGGGGTTCCTTTGAGTCCCCCCTCAAACTGTGTAGGGTGTGAGAGGGTGGCACAGATAGACCATACTGCAGATAGACCTATCTATCTGCTCAGTTATTGTGACATACGCAGCTAGCACTAGTAAAATTTAGTTAATTCCTCAAAATGTCTGTATTACTTGCTGCCACGCCCAGATAGGAATGTAACACTAGTTTACATTACAGTAGCTTCTTCAAAGAGGCAAGTGTAAAATGTAAAAAATACTAGCTGGGCTACAAGAACAAACATTCTTTTGGGATAACTCCACATTCACCAAGACCAGCTTCTGTTGCCTTCCTTCCAATTATATTTAAGCCCTGATGAAGGGGGACCCTTTAACCACCCTTAATTGCGTAGGTGCCACAGATAGACCTGAAACAAGTCTGTCTGTTCTGTTAATGTGGATTGCTCCACTGGTGCTACTTATTAGTCATTATAAATTCCCATAAATGTCTTTATCGCTCCCTGCCACACCCAGGCAGGAATGTAACGCAAGTTTACACTACAGTAGCTTCTTCAAAGAGACAAGTGTAATGTTTAAAAAAATACTAGCTGGCCTACAAGAACAAACATTCTTTTGGGATCACTCCACATTCACCAAGACCAGCTTCTGTTTTCTTCCTTCCAATTATCTTGAAGTCCTGATGAAGGGGGTTCCTCTGAGCCCCCCCCCCCCCCAAACTGGGTAGGGTGTAAGAAGGTGGCACAGATAGACCTGAAATAGGTCTATCTGCTCAGTTATTGTGACATACGCAGCTAGCACCAGTGAAGTTTTGTTGATTCTCCAAAATGTCTGTATTACTTGCTGCCACGCCCAGACAGGAATGTAACACACGTTTACACTACTGTAGCTTCTTCAAAGAGGCAAGTGTAAAGTGTAAAAAATACTAGCTGCCCTACAAGAACAAACATTCTTTGGGGATCACTCCACATTCACCAAGACCAGCTTCTGTTTCCATCCTTCCAATTACTTTTAAGCCCTGATGAAGGGGGACCCTTTGAACACCCTGAATTGTGTAGGGTGTGAGTGGGTGCCACAGATAGACCTGAAACAAGTCTGCCTGTTCTGTTAATTATGTAGTTCTCCACTAAGGATGGGCCCGGTGCTCGATGCGAACCCACGTTCGCATCGAGCACCGGGCGTTCGCTCGCTCGGCGAGCCCAGAACTATTTTGGCCGCTCGCATCACGTTCGTGTGATGCGAGCGGCCCGCAATGCATTGCGGCCGGCGCGGCCGACGCAGTGCATTGCTGGCTGATGATTGGCCAAGCATGCACTGTGACCCCCCCGCATGCTTGGCCAATCACAGCCCCGTAAACTCGAAGAGCCATAATTGGCTACCGGCAGGACGCCTGTAGCCAATTACAGCTCAGGGCCTGTAGTACACGCCCCCCCCTATAAACGCCGCCACGCCGTCTGCGCGGTCACATGCTGTTCCGGCGCAGATTGAGCAGGCTGTTTCTGTGACACTCAGCTGCATTTAGATAGATAGAGAGATTCACTTGCAGAGATTGAGTTAGATAGATTCAGTTACAAAGATTGATTGACAAAGAGGGCTTGTAGTGTGCTCGTGGCAGGCAGGCAGAGCTCCTATATTTTGTTACCCAGAAGCACCTATAGGACTTGTAGTGTGTTCGTGGCAGGCAGGCAGAGCTCCTATATTTTGTTACCAGAAGCACCTATAGGACTTGTAGTGTGTTCGTGTCAGGCAGGCTGAGCTCCTATATTTTGTTACCAGAAGCACCTATAGGACTTGTAGTGTGTTAGTGACAGGCAGGCAGAGCTCCTATATTTTGTTACCAGAAGCACCTATAGGACTTGTAGTGTGTTAGTGGCAGGCAGGCAGAGCTCCTATATTTTGTTACCAGAAGCACCTATAGGACTTGTAGTGTGTTAGTGGCAGGCAGGCAGAGCTCCTATTATTTGTTACCAGAAGCACCTATAGGACTTGTAGTGTGTTAGTCCCATCACACACACAGAGCTATTTTTTCTTCCCAGAAGCACCTATAGGCTTGAAGTGTGTTAGTCCCATTACACAAACAGAGCTATATTTTCTTACCAGAAGCACCTATAGGACTTGTAGTGTTTTAGTCCCATTACACACACAGAGCTATATTTTGTTACCAGAAGCACCTATAGGACTTGTAGTGTGTTAGTCCCATTACACACACAGAGCTATATTTTGTTCCCAGAAGCACCTATAGGACTTGAAGTGTGTTTAGTCCCATCACACACACAGAGCTATATTTTGTTACCAGAATCACCTATAGGACTTGAAGTGTGTTAGTCCCATTACAAACAAAGAGCTATATTTTCTTCCCAGTAGCACCTATAGGACTTGAAGTGTGTTAGTCCCATTACACACACAGAGCTATATTTTGTTCCCAGAAGCACCTATAAGGACTTGAAGTGTGTTAGTCCCATTTACACACACAGAGCTATATTTTCTTCCCAGAAGCACCTATAGGACTTGAAGTGAGTTAGTCCCATTACACACACAGAGCTATATTTTCTTCCCAGAAGCACCTATAGGACTTGAAGTGTGTTATCCCATTACACACACAGAGCTATATTTTGTTCCCAGAAGCACCTATAGGACTTGAAGTGTGTTAGTCCCATCACACACACAGAGCTATATTTTCTTCCCAGAAACACCTATAGGACTTGAAGTGTGTTAGTCCCATCACACACACAGAGCTATATTTTTCTTCCCAGAAGCACCTATAGGACTTGAAGTGTGTTAGTCCCATTACACACACAGAGCTATATTTTCTTCCCAGAAGCACCTTAGGACTTGAAGTGTGTTATCCCATTACACACACAGAGCTATATTTTGTTCCAGAAGCACCTATAGGACTGGAAGTGTGTTAGTCCCATTACACACACAGAGCTATATTTTCTTCCCAGAAGCACTATAGGACTTGAAGTGTGTTAGTCCCATTACACACACAGAGCTATATTTTCTTCCCAGAAGCACCTATAGGACTTGAAGTGTGTTAGTCCCATTACACACACAGAGCTATACTTTGTTCCCAGAAGCACCTATAAGACTTGAAGTGTGTTAGTCCCATTACACACACAGAGCTATATTTTCTTCCCAGAAGCACCTATAGGACTTGAAGTGTGTTTAGTCCCATCACACACACAGAGCTATATTTTGTTCCCAGAAGCACCTATAGACTTGAAGTGTGTTAGTCCCATTACACACACAGAGCTTATATTTTCTTCCCAGAAGCACCTATAGGACTTGAAGTGTGTTAGTCCCATCACACACACAGAGCTATATTGTCTTCCCAGAAGCACCTATAGGACTTGAAGTGTGTTAGTCCCATAACACACACAGAGCTATATTTTGTTCCCAGAAGCACCTATGGACTTGAAGTGTGTTAGTCCCATTACACACACAGAGATATATTTTGTTCCCAGAAGCACCTATTGGACTTGAAGTGTGTTAGTCCCATCACACACACAGAGCGATATTTTGTTCCCAGAAGCACCTATAGGACTTGAAGTGTGTTAGTCCCATTACACACACAGAGCTATATATTTCTTCCCAGAAGCAACCTATAGGACTTGAAGTGTTTTAGTCCCATCACACACACAGAGCTAAATTTTGTTCCCAGAAGCACCTATAGGCACTTGAAGTGTGTTAGTCCCATCACACACACAGAGCTATATTTCTTCCCAGAAGCACCTATAGGACTTGAAGTGTGTTAGTCCCATCACACACACAGAGCGATATTTTCTTACCAGAAGCACCTATAGGACTTGAAGTGATTAGTCCCAAGCAACACACAGAGCTATATATTCTTCCCAGAAGCACCTATAGGACTTCAAGTGTGTTAGTCCCATTACACACACAGAGCTATATTTTCTTCCCAGAAGCACCTATAGGACTTGAGTGTGTTAGTCCCATCACACACAGAGCTATATTTCTTCCCAGAAGCACCTATAGGACTTGAAGTGTGTTAGTGGCATTACACACACAGAGCTATACTTTGTTCCCAGAAGCACCTATAGGACTTGAAGTGTGTTTAGTCCCATCACACAGAGCTATATTTTCTTCCCAGAAGCACCTATAGGACTTGTAGTGTGTTAGTCCCATCACACAGACAGACTATATTTTGTTCCCAGAAGCACCTATAGGACTTGAAGTGTGTTAGTCCCATCACCCACACTGAGCTATATTTTGTTCCCAGAAGCACCTATAGGACTTGAAGTGTATTAGTCCCATCACACACACAGAGCTATATTTTGTTCCCAGAAGCACCTAATAGGACTTGAAGTGTGTTAGTCCCATCACACACACAGAGCTATATTTTCTTCCCAGAAGCACCTATAGGACTTGAAGTGTGTTAAGTCCCATCACACACAGAGCTCTATTTTCTTCCCTGAAGCACCTATAGGACTTGAAGTGTGATAGTCCCATCACACAGAGAGCCTATATTTTGTTCCCAGAAGCACATATAGGACCTGAAGTGTGTTAGTCCCATCACACAGAGCTCCTCTATTTTGTTTGCAGAAGCACCTACAGGTCTTGAAGTGTGTTAGTCCCATCACACAGAGCTCCTCTATTTATTTGCCAGAAGCACCTATAGGACTTTAGTGTGTTAGTGGCATCACACAGAGCTCCTCTATTTTCTTTGCAGAAGCACCCATAGGACTTCTAGTGTGTTAGTGGCATCACACAGAGCTCCTATATTTCCTTCTCAGCAGCACCCCACAGGACTTCTAGTGTGTTAGTGGCATCACACAGAGCTCCTATATTTTCTTTGCAGAAGCACCCCACAGGACTTCTAGTGTGTTAGTGGCATCACACAAGAGCTCCTATATTTTCTTTGCAGAAGCACCCATAGGACTTCTTAGTGTGTTAGTGGCATCACACAGAGCTCCTCTTATTTTCTTTGCAGAAGCACCCATAGGACTTCTAGTGTGCTAGTGGCATCACACAGAGCTCCTCTATTTTCTTCTCAGCAGCACCCACCGGACTTCTAGTGTGTTAGTGCATCACACAGAGCTCCTATATTTTTCTTTGCAGAAGCACCCACAGGACTTCTAGTGTGTTAAGTGGCATCACACAGAGCTCCTATATTTTCTTTGCAGAAGCACCCTCAGGACTTCTAGTGTGTTAGTGGCATCACACAGAGCTCCTCCTTTTTCTTTGCAGACGCACCCACAGGACTTCTAGTGTGTTAGTGGCATCACACAGAGCTCCTTTATTTTCTTTGCAGAAGCACCCACAGGACTTCTTGTGTGTTAGTGCGATCACACAGAGCTCCTATATTTTCTTCGCAGCAGCACCCACAGGACTTTCTAGTGTGTTAGTGGCATCACTCAGAGATCCTATATTTTCTTTGCAGAAGCACCCATAGGACTTCTAGTGTGTTAGTGGCATCACACAGAGCTTCCTATATTTTCTTCTCAGCAGAACCCACAGGACTACCGACTACAATGGCTGGAAGACCGCCAAGGGGAGGCAGAGCGTGCAGAGCCAAGAACACAGGGCAGGCAGGCTCTGTTTCTAGTGGACGTGGCCGTGGACGTGGACGTGGTCGTGCATCGGCATCAGCACGTGGCCATGGGACACGCGCGTCTTTGTTTTTCGGCAGCTGGACATGTGGAGCCGCATCATGCTGAAGGCTTGGTAGAATGGATGACCAAGCCCTCCTCATCCTCCTCATCCTCTCTCACCCAGGCTCAGGGTACTGTCAGAGCATCATCAGCCACCCCTTCCCTAGACCCACCATGTCCTCCTGAGGAGTCCCCGGAACTCTTTGAGCACAGTGTTGGGTTCATGCTCCAGGAGGATGCCCAACGATTCGAAGGCTCGGATGACGATACCCAGCTTGAGGAATCTGGCAGTACAGTTCCACCAGCTGCAGCTTACTGCCAGGTTTGCTCTAGTGGAGAAGAGGGAGGGGATGATGAGGTCACTGACTCCTCGTGGGTGCCTGAAGGGAGAGAGGATGAGGAGGAGGACGAGGAAGGAGGAGGATGCGGCGTCACATGTCCAACGAGGCAGGATGCCCCCTGGAGGCCAGGTAGAGGCCAGCACAGCAACTGTACAAACACCGCAGAGCTCCGCCTGTGCAGGGCGCTGCCTTGCACGTTATCAGAAAAGTTCTTTGGTGTGGGCCTTTTTTGAGACGAGTGCAGCAGATCGCACCACTGCTATTTGCAATATTTGTCTCAAGCGTATCTCGCGTGGCCAAAACATCAGCCGCCTGGGCACGACAAGCATGACCAGACATATGGCTACCTGCCATGCAGCTCGTAGGCAGGCACACATAAAAGACCCACACCAAAGAACTAAGCGGACCTCTCCTTGCTCCTCCTCAGCTGGGATCTCCAACCCCACTACACCTTCAGTCCTCTCTGAAAGCTGCTCTGAGTGGACTGAAGGTGTAGAATTCGGTGTGTCACAACCAAGTACGTGCAGTACACCGACGTCCGAATGCAGCAGGCAAATTTCCCTGCCCCATCTGCTGGACCGTAGAAAGAAGTACACTCCCAGCCATCCACATGCCCAAGCGGTTGAATGCTAGCCTTGCTAAATTGCTAGCACTTCAACTGCAGCCTTTTCAGTTTGTAGACTCGGCCCCCTTCCGTGAGTTTGATCAATGTGCGGTTCCTCAGTGGCAGGTTCCCAAACGCCACTCTTTCTCGCGGAAGGCGATTCGTCTCTCTACCGGCATGTGGAGGGCAATGTCCATGCCTCGCTGGACAGGGCGGTCAGGGTAAGGTGCATATTACCGCTGACTCATGGTCCAGCAGGCATGGACAGGGAGGTACCTTTCTTTCACGGCCCATTGGGTCACTCTATTGGCAGCTGGGAGGGATGCAGGACAAGTTGCAGTAGTGTTGGAGGTTGTTCCGCCTCCACGCCTCCAAAACGCTACTACTGCTACTGGTTGTGACACACCTCTCTCCTCCACCTCCTCTTCTTCTTCCTCAGTGCTCTGTCCTTGGAACCAGCGGTGCTTCGTAGGCGTACCAGGGGCTACGCAAGTGCGCAGGCAAAAAGATGCCATGCCGTGCTTGCGCTGGTGTGTTTGGGGGACAGGAGCCACAAAGGGCCAGAGGTTCTGGCAGCTCTGCAGGGGCAGGCCGAGAGGTGGTTGACGCCACGTCAGCTTAAGCCAGGAATGGTCGTTTCTGACAATGGCACCAACCTCCTCTCCGCCCTGCGACAGGGGCAGCTCACCCATGTGCCCTGCATGGCTCACGTCCTCAACCTGGTGGTGCAGCGGTTCTTGGGCAGGTTCCCAGGCTTACAGGATGTCCTGAGGCAGGCCAGGAAAGTCTGTGTGCATTTCCGCCGATCTTATAATGCAGTGCTCGGCTGACTGAGCTGCAAAAGGAGCTGAAACTGCCCAAGAACCGCCTAATATCTGACATGCCCACCAGGTGGAACTCAACGTTGGCCATGCTGCAGCGATGACACGCAGCAGAGGGCCATCAATGAGTACCTTTGCGACTACGGCACCAGGACAGGGTCAGGGGAGCTTGGTTTTTTTTCCCCACGTCAGTGGAGCATGATCAGGGATGCATGCACTGTCCTCTCACCATTTGAGGAGGC
>CM053030.1:12142123-12169873 GCA_028564925.1 Lithobates sylvaticus
AAGGACCTTGTCACGTACCTTAAGGCAGAGCCCGTATTGCAGGGAGCGGCCACTCGTAAACCCCTGGTTCGGGAACCCCTGATAGG
This sequence comes from Lithobates sylvaticus, assembly GCA_028564925.1. NCBI lineage: Eukaryota > Metazoa > Chordata > Amphibia > Anura > Ranidae > Lithobates > Lithobates sylvaticus. The sequence continues at coordinate 12,142,210 of CM053030.1, forward strand.
GAAGACAGGAGCTCGGGAGCACAGGGGAGCACAAGTGCCTGGCTGGTAAGCTGGGTAGAGGGCTGGAGATCTGTGCAGACGGGAACCAGGAGGTATCCTGTAGTCCAGCAGCAGGAAGCAAGCAGGAGATGTGCAGCAGACACAAGGAGGTGTCCTGTAGTCCAGCAGCAGGAAGCAAGCAGGTAATGTGCAGCAGACACAAGGAGGTGTCCTGTAGTCCAGCAGCAGGAAGCAAGCAGGTAATGTGCAGCAGACACAAGGAGGTGTCCTGTAGTCCAGCAGCAGGAAGCAAGCAGGTAATGTGCAGCAGACACAAGGAGGTGTCCTGTAGTCCAGCAGCAGGAAGCAAGCAGGTAATGTGCAGCAGACACAAGGAGGTGTCCTGTAGTCCAGCAGCAGGAAGCAAACAGGTAATGTGCAGCAGACACAAGGAGGTGTCCTGTAGTCCAGCAGCAGGAAGCAAACAGGTAATGTGCAGCAGACACAAGGAGGTGTCCTGTAGTCCAGCAGCAGGAAGCAAACAGGTAATGTGCAGCAGACACAAGGAGGTGTCCTGTAGTCCAGCAGCAGGAAGCAAACAGGTAATGTGCAGCAGACACAAGGAGGTGTCCTGTAGTCCAGCAGCAGGAAGCAAACAGGTAATGTGCAGGCGGGTCTCAAGCAGGCAGGGTCAAACACAGACGGGCAGATCAGGTACAAGGGAGCATCCAAAGGGGTAGTCAAAGTCCAGAACCGAGATCGGGGCAGGCAGAAGTCAGAAGAGTCAGAGACAAGCCAGGTTTCAGCAGGGAACAGATGAATCAGGTTTTGCAGGTAGACCAAGCACATACAGGAAACGCTGTTGATCGGGCAGCAAGGCAACAGGGACTGGGTTTGGTTTAAATAGCGCTCTTGGCGCCAAACAGCGTCAGGGAAGCCGCGCGTGCACGCGCGCGCCCCCGCGCGCCCGCGCGCACCGACAGCCGCGCCATTGCGCATGTGTGGGCGCAGCAGGCCCGTTCTGAGCCGGGGAATCCTTCTCCTCCTGGGGATGTTGGGACGTCCGCTGGAGGGGCTTTCCTGACATTGCCCCCCTCCAATGGGCAGCCTCCGGATGCCCAACTGGGCCCACTTACTTGGATTGGCTCTCCTGAAGGCCGAAATTAGCCTCTGGGCATGGATGTTAGCCTCTGGCTCCCAAGAATTCTCTTCCGGCCCGTAGCCCTTCCACTTTACAAGGTATTGAACCTGGCCATATCTCTTCCTGCAGTCCACAATAGTTTCCACTTCAAATTCCTCCTCGCCATCGATAAGCACAGGTTCAGGAGGGCCGGTGTTCCGGCTAGCAAAGGGATCCGGAGTTGAAGGTTTTAGAAGGGCAACGTGGAAGACTGGGTGGATTCTGAATGAGTCAGGCAGTTTTAACTCGTACGCCACATTATTGATTTTTCTAGTTACAGGAAAAGGACCCACAAACTTTGGCCCCAACTTCTTGGAAGGACACGCCAATTTCAAGTTTTGGGTGGACAGCCAAACCAAGTCTCCCGGCTTTAGGTTGAGGTCCCCTCTCCTCCTCTTGTCAAATATCGCCTTGTTTCGTTCCTGGGTCTTCAGTATCGTCTCCTGAAGTAACTTGTTATTGGTGCTGAAAAAATTCAGGGTTTCCTGGGCTGCTGGCACGGGGCACTCTGGGATGCTGTTAGACAAGAACAGGGGGTGAAACCCGTAATTTGAAAAAAATGGAGACTGGTTAGTTGCAGAATGAACAGAGTTATTGTATGCAAACTCGGCAAGAGGTAGGAGGGGGACCCAGTTATCTTGAGAAAAACATGAGTAGCAGCGCAGGTACTGTTCCAAGGTCTGGTTGGTACGTTCGGTCTGACCGTTGGTCTGGGGATGGTAAGCGGAGGAGAATAGGAGGTTGATCTTCAGGGCCGCACATAACGCCCTCCAGAACCTGGACGTAAATTGCACCCCTCGGTCAGATACGATATTGGCGGGGATTCCGTGGAGCCTCACAATCTCCTTGATGAAGACTCTTGCGGTCTCAGGAGCTGAGGGGGTGCCTTTCATGGGTAAGAAATGGGCCATCTTGGAGAACCTGTCTACTACCACAAAAATGGTTGTGAAGTCTTCAGAAGGGGGCAATTCGACAATGAAGTCCATGGAGATCATCCTCCATGGCTTCTCCGGGACTGGAAGGGGGTTCAGCAAGCCCCAGGCTCTTGTCTTGCTGCCCTTATTCTGGTTACACGTGGTACATGACTCGACGTATGCCCTGCAGTCCTTTAGAAGGTTGGGCCACCAAAAGGTGCGCAGGAGAAGATCAGCGGTCTTGCGGGCACCAAAGTGGCCGGCCAATTCGTGGTCGTGGCAGGATTTCAGGGCGGCCACCCGTGACTGTTGAGGAACAAAGATCTTCTCCTCATGCCACAGCAGACCGTCTCTAGGCTGCAAGGAACTGCCCGGCTGGTGAGGGATCAAAGCGGAGGCTTGTTTAATTTCGGATAGAAGATCCTCATGCAGAAGAAGGAAGTTACCTGGGGTAAGTATGGTGTCTGGAGGTGGCGGAACTGTGGACTCACTGAACATTCGTGACAGAGCATCAGGTTTGGTATTCTTGGATCCGGGCCTGAAGGTGATGTGAAATGAAAATCTGGTGAAGAAAAGTGCCCATCTAGCCTGGCGGGGTCTCAACCTCTTGGCTACTTTTAGGTATTCCAGATTCTTATGGTCCGTGTAGACCAGGATAGGATGGGCGGCTCCTTCCAGAAGATAACGCCACTCCTCGAGCGCGGCCTTGATGGCCAGTAGCTCTCTATCCCCGACATCGTAATTTCTCTCTGCTTCGGACAGCTTACGGGAGAAAAAGGCCACCGGGTGGAGGAGCGCCTTAGGGCCTTGTCTCTGGGAGAGGATTGCCCCTACCGCCACTTCAGAGGCGTCGACCTCCAAGATGTAAGGGAGTGCAGGATCCGGGTGTTTTAAGACCGAGGCCGACACGAACTGGTCCTTTAGTGTTGAAAAGGCAGACTGAGCTTCAGGAGACCACTGGAACTTGGTACCTTGCTTGGTCAGTCTCGTGATGGGAGCAATGATGTTGGAAAACCCCTTAATAAATTTGCGATAGAAATTCGCGAATCCTACGAATCGCTGAATTCCCTTCTTGTCCGTGGGGGCAGGCCAATCCAAGATGGCAGACACCTTTTGCGGATCCATCTTAATCCCATCTACTGAAATGACCAAGCCTAAGAACTGGATACTTTGACGTTCAAACTCACACTTTTCAGGCTTCGCATACAGGCCATGCTGGCGAAGACGGGTCAAGACCTTCTTGACGTGTTCCCTGTGAGTAGTCAGAGAGGGAGAGAAAATCAAGATGTCATCCAAGTAGACAATAACAAATAAATCAAGATAGTCTCTAAAAATGTCATTTACAAAATGTTGAAATGTCGCAGGGGCGTTGCAGAGCCCAAATGGCATCACCAGGTATTCATAGTGTCCGAAGCGGGTGCGAAAGGCAGTCTTCCATTCGTCCCCGCTTCGGATACGGACCAGGTTATATGCCCCACGGAGATCTAATTTGGTAAACACCACAGCGGTACCAAGCCTCTGGAATAGTTCCGGTACCAGGGGCAGAGGGTACCGATTCTTAATTGTAATTTTGTTCAAGTCCCGGTAGTCTACGCAGGGGCGTAGAGAGTGATCTTTCTTCTCTACAAAGAAAATCCCTGCCCCGGCTGGGGAGGTAGAAGGTTGTATAAACCCCTTTCGCAGGTTGTCCTCGATGTATGCTTTGAGAGTCTCCAACTCCAGTCCTGTTAAAGGGAAGATTCTTCCGAAGGGAATTTCTGCACCTGGTAAGAGTTCAATTGGGCAGTCATAGGGCCTGTGTGGAGGGAGTGTCTCTGCCCCTTTTTGACTGAATACGTCCAAGAAACTGTGGTATTCTTCCGGGACAGCCCTACGGGCCTCAACGTCAACCTCTAGACAGAGCAGAGAGGGTGAGACGTTGGTGGTCCCTTGCAGGCAGTGCTGACAGCAGTAAGGAGAGAGGAAGCTGATACTCCCCGTGGGCCAGTCGATTTGAGGGTTATGGGCCTTGAGCCAGGGTATGCCCAGGATAACAGGGAACAGAGGGGACTCAATGATGTCCAGGCGGAGTAGTTCACTGTGGTTACCCGCAATGGTAGCGTGTAGAGGAGCCGTCTCTTGGGTCACAGGTCCAGATCTGATAGCCGACCCATCGGCTAGATGTACCGACAGTCCTCTGGCTCGGGGACGTAAAGGAACTCGAAATTTGCGGGCAAAAGTCTGGTCCATGAACCCACTACAGGCTCCAGAGTCAATTATGGCGGGGACCAGAGTATTCCCTCCTGGGAGCTGTAGGGAAAGAGAAACAGTCAGGTGAGACGCATTATTAAGTACTGCGGGCAAAACAGTGGAAAACAGAGAGGAGTGCTTACAGGACTTCACGGGACAGGCCCTCACGTAATGTCCGGGTTCCCCACAGTAGAGGCAAAGGTTCTGGATTCGCCTGCGTTGTCGCTCCTCTGGGGTCAGGGAAGGACGAAGGACGCCCAGTTGCATAGGCTCAGAGGGTGCAGTTGCGGTGCGGCCAGAAGGGTAAGGTACCCGGGGTAGCATCCACACCGGACGGGAAGAACCGGTCGTACGCTCAGTCCTACGCTCCCTCAGACGCCTGTCTATCTGAGTGGACAGGTTGATTAGGTCTTCGAGAGTCTCAGGGATGCCCACTCTGGCCAACTCGTCCTTCAAAGACTCGGAGAGGCCCATACGAAATTGATGACGCAGAGCTGCGTCATTCCAGCTCGTATCGGCGCTCCAGCGCCTAAACTCGGATGCATAGTCCTCTGCCGCCCTACGGCCCTGTTGTAGGGAAAATAGAGCTGCTTCGGCAGTCGCTGCCTGTTGTGGGTCTTCGTAGAGGATGCCCATGGCTTGGAAAAAGGTGTTCAGATTGCTGAGGCATTCGTGCTTCTGTTCCACCAGGCGGTGGGCCCAGGCCTGGGGCTCCCCTTGTAGCAGGGAGACCACAAACCCCACCTTGGTGGACTCAAGGGAAAAGGTTCGGGGTTGGAGTACAAAAAAGAGTTCACAGGCGTTGCGGAATGCCCTATATCTGTTCCGGGCCCCGGAGAATCTATCCGGAGTAGGGACCTTGGGCTCAGGAGGCAGCATAACCACCGAGGGTGCAGGTGATGCGCTGAGCGCTGTTGGGCCTGAGGTGGCTAGGGTCTGCACGCGTTCCTCTAGGCGGGAGTACCCCTCTTGTAGGGAGTTGACGGCCTGTGTCAGTCCGGCCAGGTGACGGCATAAGTCCTCCCTAGCCGTGGCTCCCTGCATGGGCTCAGTCATGGCTGCCCGATACTGTCACGTACCTTAAGGCAGAGCCCGTATTGCAGGGAGCGGCCACTCGTAAACCCCTGGTTCGGGAACCCCTGATAGGGAAGACAGGAGCTCGAGAGCACAGGGGAGCACAAGTGCCTGGCTGGTAAGCTGGGTAGAGGGCTGGAGATCTGTGCAGACGGGAACCAGGAGGTATCCTGTAGTCCAGCAGCAGGAAGCAAGCAGGAGATGTGCAGCAGACACAAGGAGGTGTCCTGTAGTCCAGCAGCAGGAAGCAAGCAGGTAATGTGCAGCAGACACAAGGAGGTGTCCTGTAGTCCAGCAGCAGGAAGCAAGCAGGTAATGTGCAGCAGACACAAGGAGGTGTCCTGTAGTCCAGCAGCAGGAAGCAAGCAGGTAATGTGCAGCAGACACAAGGAGGTGTCCTGTAGTCCAGCAGCAGGAAGCAAGCAGGTAATGTGCAGCAGACACAAGGAGGTGTCCTGTAGTCCAGCAGCAGGAAGCAAACAGGTAATGTGCAGCAGACACAAGGAGGTGTCCTGTAGTCCAGCAGCAGGAAGCAAGCAGGTAATGTGCAGCAGACACAAGGAGGTGTCCTGTAGTCCAGCAGCAGGAAGCAAACAGGTAATGTGCAGCAGACACAAGGAGGTGTCCTGTAGTCCAGCAGCAGGAAGCAAGCAGGTAATGTGCAGGCGGGTCTCAAGCAGGCAGGGTCAAACACAGACGGGCAGATCAGGTACAAGGGAGCATCCAAAGGGGTAGTCAAAGTCCGGAACCGAGATCGGGGCAGGCAGAAGTCAGAAGAGTCAGAGACAAGCCGGGTTTCAGCAGGGAACAGATGAATCAGGTTTTGCAGGTAGACCAAGCACATACAGGAAACGCTGTTGATCGGGCAGCAAGGCAACAGGGACTGGGTTTGGTTTAAATAGCGCTCTTGGCGCCAAACAGCGTCAGGGAAGCCGCGCGTGCACGCGCGCGCTCCCGCGCGCACCGACAGCCGCGCCATTGCGCATGTGTGGGCGCAGCAGGCCCGTTCTGAGCTGGGGGATCCTTCTCCTCCTGGGGATGTTGGGACGTCCGCTGGAGGGGCTTTCCTGACACCCCTCCCCCACATGGCTTCTCACAAACTACAAACAGGACTTCTTATGGCTTTCTTTCTCCAATGTCTTTCTTCTTGTCACTCTTCCATAAAGGGCAGATTTGTGGAGAACACGACTAATAGTTGTCCTGTGGACAGACTCTCCCCCCTGAGCTGTGGATCTCTGCAGCTCCTCCAGAGTTACCATGGACCTCTTGGCTCTTCTCTGATGAATGCTCTCCTTGCCCGGTCCGGTCAGTTTAGGTGGACGGTCATGTCTTGGTAGGTTTGCGGTTGTGCCATACTCTTTCCATTTTCCGATGATGGATTGAACAGAGCTCCGTGAGATGTTCAAAGCTTGGCCTAACCCTGCTTTATACTTCTCCACAACTTTATCCCTGACCTGTCTGGTGTGTTCCTTGGCCTTCGTGATGCTGTTTGTTCACTAATGTTCTCTAACAAACCTCTGAGGGCTTCACAGAACATCTGTATTTATACTGATATTAAATGACACACAGGTGGACTCTATTTACTAATTAGGTGACTTCTGAAGGCAATTGGTTCCACTAGATTTTAGTTAGGGGTATCAGAGTAAAGGGGGCTGAATACAAATGCCCCCCCCCCACACTTTTCACATATTTATTAGACGTGAAATTAATTTAGTTCCGAATTAGTTTTTTAACGAATTTTGACAAATTCGTTAATTCCGAATTCCTGAATTTTTGAATTTCCGAAAATTACGAATTTCCGAATTTCAAAATTTTCAAAATTCCGAATTTCCGAAATTTTTCAATTTCCGAATTTCTAATTTTCAGATTTCAGAATTTTCGGATTTCCGAATTTCGCACTTTCTATATCCGAAGTTATGAATTATCTGAAATAACGAATGCCGCATCTAACCAAATGGAACGTAATGATCTAATAATAATAAATAACAATAATAAAAACCTTTTTATTATTAATTATTTATTATTAATTATTTATTATTAATTTGTTCCGTTCCATTTGTTTAGATGCGGCATTCGTTATTTCAGATAATTCGTAACTTCGGATAAATTCGTACTCGTTAATTTAATAGTTAGTTATTGATTAAACTGATTTTCTTTCTTTTTTCAGATTTTCAAATTCCCGAATCCCGATTTAGGAGTTCCGAAAGTCCGAAAATTCGGAATTCCGGAATTCCGAAAAACCGAAAATCCAAAATTCGGAAATTCGATTATTCGGAAATCTGAAAATTCGAAATTCGGGATTTCGGAAATCCGAAAATTCGGGATTTCGGAAATCCGAAAATTCGGGATTTCGGAAATCCGAAAATTCGGAAATTCGAAAAATAGAAATGTGAACATTCCCGAAATTTCTGAATTCTGAATTTTCGATTTTCGATTTTCCGAATCACCAAGTGAGTGGCTGCTTGTGTTTATATAATAAATTGATGTATATGCTACACTTGGTAGGTGCCCTCTGTTGTCCTTTAGAATGGCTAGTCTTCTTACTTGTTCCAGGTCAGTGAAGAGAGACACCGATTTGTCTGCTGGCTGTGTGGATGGGGGTCCAGCAGCTTGTTAGAGCTCATCACACCATGTCTTTATGGATCTGGTCCAAACTGGTCAACCCATATCTTTACTGAGCTGGTCAATACATGTCTTTATGGAGCTGGCTTTGTACACAGGGGCACAGTCATGGTGGAACACAAACTGTTCTTCACCAAACTATCACCACAAGGTTGGAAGAGCTCAATTGTCTACAATGTCTTTGTATAATATAGAATTAACAGCACCCTTCACTGGAGACACCTGGGTGCCATCGTTTGGAGGAGTGTCCACATCCTTTGGGCCATAAAGTGTGTCTGTTTGGAATGGGATGATTCCATTACCATTATTGATAAAGTTCTCAAATCATGAACCTCCAAGGCGAGGACTGATGTTAGATAAGAAGACGTGGCTCACCATTGATGTTCCAATTCATCCACAATGTGCTCATTAGGGTTGAGGTCAGGGCTCTGTGCAGGACACTGAAGTTCTCCACCCATCATACCCATATGACTTGTTGTACATCCAATTCCAAAACCATGGGCATTAATATAAGAGTTATCCTCCCATTGTGTCTATATCATCCTCCGCTCTTCTGGGTAGACTTTCAACAAGATTTTGGAGTGTGTCTGTGGGAATTTTCGCCCATTTGATGTTGGATGCGAAGACCTGGCTCACAATCAAAGTTCAAAGTCATCCTAAAGATGTTCACCAGAATTGAGGTCCGGGCTCTGTACAGGACACTCAAGTTCCTCCACACCAAACTGGTCAAACCATGTCTTTATGGAAATGGTTCCACTCTTCTTGGAAGCCTCCCCATTTTTGAGGTCAGGTCCTGATGTTGGATGGGAAGACCTGGCTCACACATTGGGCCTCACGTTGATCACCAAAAAAAAAAAAAGACCTGACTCACAATCGGCATTCCATTTCATCCCAAAGATGTTCAGTAGGGATGAGGTCAGGGCTCTGTATAGGACACTTGAGTTCCTCCACACCAAACCGGTCAAACCATGTCTTTATGGAAATGGCTCCACTCTTCTTGGAAGGCTTCCTACAAGCTATGCCCATTTTTGAGGTCAGCTCCTGATGTTGGATGGGAAGACCTGGCTCACACATTGGGCCTCACGTTGAGCACCAAAACAAAAAAAAAGACCTGACTCACAATCGGCATTCCATTTCACCCCAAAGGTGTTCAGTAGGGTTGAGGTCAGGGCTCTGTATAGGACACTTGAGTTCCTCCACACCAAACTGGTCAAACCATGTCTTTATGGAAATGGCTCCACTCTTCTTGGAAGGTTTCCTACGAGCTATGCCCATTTTTAAGGTCAGGTCCTGATGTTGGATGGGAAGACCTGGCTCACACATTGGGCCTCACGTTGAGCACCAAAAAAAAAAAAAGACCTGACTCACAATCGGCATTCCATTTCATCCCAAAGTTGTTCAATAGGGTTGAGGTCAGGGCTCTGTATAGGACACTTGAGTTCCTCCACACCAAACTGGTCAGACAATATATTTATGGAGTTGGGTTTGTACACAGGGGACAGTCATGCCGGAAACAGAAACGGGTCTTCACCAAACTGTCACCACAAGGTTGGTAGAGCACAATCGTCTACAATGTCTTTGTATGATGGAGGATTTCAGTACCCTTAACTGGAGACACCTGAACTCAGTCACTTGGGGAAGGGGGGGGGGGAGGAGGTTGTTCAAATGTTTGGCCATACAATGTCCATACAAACAGGTTTTCCTGATAAAGGCAGTTCATAATTATTTGTGTGTAGCGGACATAACCCCTGGGGGCGACCTTGACTTTTCTGGGCTTACCAATTACCTCCTCGTAGCTCGTCGTTCGTTGTCTAGGGGTTCCCAGGGTTAGTACCCAGTGACTTCAGAAGCCGACACACAAAAGTCCTTTTTGAGGATTTTTATTTTGCAGGAGTAACATCCAACTATAACACAGTCTCAGGTGGGAATAGAGGGCACGGGTGATAAAACTCAGGCACTTTGAACTGCTGACATCCCCTGAATGTCTCTTAGTTAGCCCAGAGAGTAGCCACTCGCAGCTGGGCACTTCACTGCTGGATAAACCTCTAACCAGAGATTTAGCAGCCAAGAGGTGATCCGGAAACCTTGCGAAGTCTCTGCCACAGACTAGATTGTAACTGAAGATAAGTAGGAACCTTTCGCACAGTACCCGGATCTCTCAGCCTTCTTGGCGATACTGTGAGAAGTGCGGATTCTTTAGTATCCATACAACTCAGCTCCCAGGCTCTTACCGAGCAGCCAGCTTCTTGGCCCTCCTCCGAAGAGTCCACCCCTGGTCACTTGTACGAGTTGCCGTGTCCCTACAATACCGAGAGCACACCGGGACACCTCTGAATCCTCCTTTAGTTACTGGGCCTCGGACTAGCCAGTTCGGAGGCTCGGGAACGGACGGATCCCCACCCCAGACCATGAGGGCCTCTGGGGCTGGTCAGGGTGACCATGCTTATGGGGACGGCAGACACTCCTGGGTCCGGCACCCCTCATGGGGTTGGTCTGGACCGGAACCAGGAATCAAAGCAGCAGCCGAACCCCGAACACGTGACTTCAGCCCCTTAACTACACCTTCCCAGACTACACAGCGGGGCCAAACGTGCCCACTCATTGGCTCCAAGTAAGATTGGTACTTAACACGTCCAACCAGGCTTGGTTCTCAGCCTGTCACATGTGCCTCACTCAGAGGCGGCTCTAGACTTTGTGAGGCCTTAGGCGAAACTTACACATGAGGCCCCACTCACTCCCATAATAGGAAAAAAAATACAAGCACACAGAAAAGAGGGTGAGATAAAGAGGGGGGAGAGAGAGAATCAGTGATTGAGCACAGGCAAATTAGGAGGCCGCGAGGCCCCTGTGAGTGCGAGGCCTTAGGCGACCGCCTAATTTGCCTAATTAGAGAGCCGCCTCTGGCCTCACTGCACCTATGACCAGGCGGAACTTCAGTACAGCCCAGCCAGACTGATGCCAAAGTAAAAACCTGTACAATTAACCCCCCGGAAAACTCTGTTACAGTTCTGAAAAACGAAATTTACACATGTATAGCACACACTTAGTCAAGTGTCGGCGCTACATGTGGTAGAAAAGACTCCTTTTAGCCCAATCAGAGGCGACTAACAAACTTATCATTGATCTTAGTTTTAAAAGTTTCCAGGGCTTTCGGTTGTGAACGCACACATTGCAGGGGCACACTCCCTGTTGTATTTTAGGAATTAAATTCAATAAAATAATAATTACTGACTCGCTTTGGCTGCAGGCAAGGGAACTAATTTTAATTTGAATAAAAGTTTTTTTTTCCTCTCCCAGAAGAAAAGGTAAAACTTCACAAGTTTACCCCATTGGCTCTGCAGTCTTTAGTAAACTTTATAGTAGTTAAAGGAGAAATGCAGCTTATATATCGTGCTCTTATCAAACAACATAAAAAATATCTAAACAGCAACATTGTTAAAGTAAAGTATAAAGTATACTGTATGATGGTACATGGATTAACATGTAGGAGGCGTAGGATTAATAAGACACCGGGGTCCCATTTCTATTGGTATCATTACCCTGAAAACGTAAATGTGAGATGCTGGACTCGGATCTCTCACCCATCGATTGAAAAGTGGAAATGGGACTTGATGGAGTGACCTCTGCAGCTCCAGAACAAGGAGGAGATCCGCCCAAGTGGGTGGGGGCAACACAAAAAGCTGTGTAAAACTGAATAACAGATCACCAAGTATTCTTTTTTTTTTTATTTTTTATTATATATATATATATATATATATTTTTTTTTTTTAATGTTTTTTTTTATATAGTCTCAGTAAACAGACAACACTACACATATACTGTCAGTACTTAGTGACTGTCTCCTCCACATCATATGACCGCCAAACAAATTCACAATAATGCACCACACATTTTAATAATCATGCAAATATATCAAAAGACTCCAAATATTCTTATGATTCCATACATTTTTTACTGCTTTTAATTCTTTGAAAACTAAAAGACAAAGGATATCCAACTTGTTTTGAGGGTCCAAACAGTGGCGACCCGTCCATTAGGGGTGCAGGGGAGCAGCTCCCCCTAATGCATGCGCCCGACCCCTAATCTATATGCAGGGCACCAGATGCATGGATTTCAATGTTTTTTTTTTTTTTTAACACATGGTCAGAGTCTGAGGCTCTAATTGGCTTGCAAAAAGGGTGATCTCGGGGCGCAGAGCACTGCGCCCCGAGCCCACCCACTTGTGTAATAGTAGCGAATTAATATTCGCTATTGTCTTCCTGATTCTCCTCCCAGGCAATCAGGAAGCGGGACTTACGGCCAGTCGGGTCTCTGGACCCACTTCCTGTTCGGCCGGAAGGAGAAGCAATGGCATCAGAGCGAGAAGCAGCAGCCCAATCATCTGCCTTCTAAGGTAAGTGGGGTTGTCCCGATACCGATACTAGTATCGGTATCAGGACTGATACCGAGCATTTGCGTGGGTACTTGTACTCGCACAAATGCTCCGGATGCCAGATCTGATACCTGTGAGAGATAAATAAAGCGACCCAGCGCAACCGGAAGTCAGTGGGTGGAGCAACGGAAGTGACGCTCCATGTCGACGTCGGCGGTTGGACATCCCGACGCCCATCTTGGTACACCCTGCACTCGGCCGCAGTAAGCCAGCAGTACACATCTTGTTACACCCAGTCTATATAGTTCGGGCTAGGTGTAACAAGATGGCCGCTGCTGCTTTTATGCGGCCGAGTGCAAGAAGTACCAAGATGGCCCGGCCGTCGCAGGCAGCCTTTCCTCATGACATTTCAATGCCTGCTCATCAGTGCCCATAATTGCCACCTATCAGTGCCCAATGCCCATAAGTGCCATCTATCAGTGTCAGCACCACCTATCAATGCCATCTATCAGTGCCAGCCATCTATCAGTGCCAGCAACCTGTCAGTGCTACTTATGAGGGTCAGCCACCTGTCAGTGCCAGTCATCAGTTCCATCTGTCAGTGCCCACCATCTGTCAGTGCCAGCCATCAGTCAGTGCTCATCAGTGCCACCTAATCCTATCAGTGCTCATCAGTGCTGCCTAATCAGTGCCACCTATCAGTTCCATCAGTGCTGCATATCAGTGCCACCTAATCTGCATTGTGCTTTGAAAACTGTCACATGACATTAAAAAAAAGTATAGTAAGCTGTATTGGCGAGTACTTGAAAAAAATATCGGTACTTGTACTCGGTCTTAAAAAAGTGGTATCGGAACAACCCTAAAGGTAAGTAAGTCTCTGATCACCGCCTCCCCATCAGTCTCCCGTGGGGGGGTGATCGCCACCTTGTCATCCGTCTCCCGCGGGGAGAGGGGATGTCATTGGTTTGCTGCCCCCCCCAAAATAATGAGCACTAGCCGCCACTGGGTCCGAAACCCTCCTTTATCAGTGTAACGGACTCCTGACACCCTGACTGGGTATCTCCACCAGAGAGCCGTTTCCTTGCCGCTGGAACACAGGAATAAGGTATTATAGCTGGAAATTGCACCCAAGAACTAGACAACACTAGCTTAGGTGCAAACAGGAACCACCTCTATTGAAATTTTACACAGCATTTATACCACACAAAGTCAGATAGGAGCTTGAGCACATTATCCTAACCAGTGCCCAACCCAGACAGGGGTACATGGAACAGAGACACCCATACAGTCTATACTATCAGTCATTAGCGATGATCCCGAAGCAGTGGTAGCAATTCTGGTACCATTCGATAGCTCCAAGTCCCAAGATAATACACTCCAAAAAGCATCATCCTCTGAGGTCAGGGCCTGGAGTGACAGCTGATAAAAGGTACCTGGAAGGAGTTCCTATGGTAGCCGGGTGAGGGTTCCACAGCCGTGGCTACTAACCCCCAGTAAGATGGTGTGGGGCAAGCAAAAGGGAAGAGTCCTTCAAGCAATGGGAAATATAACAAAAAACAGGTGGATGTGGAGAGCAAAGGTCTCTGCAGCCAGCGTCCGTGACAACCCGCTTGGGGAAAGACCCCCCAAGAGGAGGGTCTCCTTAGTCCTGGCTCCGTAGTCTGTGGGAAGGAGGCTGGCCCCCAGGCCCCTCCAGGAGGGGTCTTCAGACCAGATCCCCACCAGAAAAACAAAATCCCTCAGTCAGGTCAAGCAAGGTTCAGCAGAATAGGACACCAGCTAGCATAGCTGATCAGTAAAAGTACAGGTGGACTGTCCAGAAGGGCAGTAGCCCTTCCGGTTTGGGATCTCCTCTTCCTGGGCAAGAACCCCTCTGCTTGAGGCTTCAGACTATTTATGCTCTTTCCCAGCCACCATCTGGGCACCCTCTCCCAGGGATTGGCCAGGCCCACATAAATATTTACACTTTAGGTTTGACTCTCCAAGCCCACTACTTTCCAGAACCATCCAGAAAACCGGGGGAAGCAGCTAAACCCACAGCTTGTGAAACTCAGAGCAGACCAGAGAAATCACAAGCAGCTCCACTGATTACAGGAGAGCCAAGAACTAAATTTAAGTAACCTAGCACCTATCTCGGAGGGTGCTACACATAGATATAGCTACTACTGATTAAGTGTTTTCATGTGAGACACAACAAGCCAAAAAGCTCTTGGAAGGAAGGTGGTAAAATACACGGATCTCTTGCACTCTATCAACATGTATGTAGCACCCTTGTGGGCGGTGCGGAGTGGGCGTGCCACCCACATGATAGGAGACTGAGATGATGAGGTTGGCCTCTCTTGTACCTCCAGCACAAGCCCCACTGTAGGTGGAACAGATGGAGCCGAGGGACAGGAGGAACATGAGTGCTGACATGTGTTGCTGGTAGAATTTGCAGTAGGAGATGTAGGCTGAAACAGTCTGACAGGACATCAGGTAGGGAACTGTAATAATACAGGATTTGCCAGCTAAGGTTAAAGGAGCACTCCGCATACATTGCCGGTTCAGAGCATGAGGCTGGTCAGAGCTTCCAGCAGACTGAAGACAGGAACACCCTGCGATGACAGCCTTAGTGGGGACTCGGAGGTAACATGGAGCCAAAGCAAAGACAGAAGCAAAGTCACAGGTCTAACCGAGGTCAGCAGCAGTCAGGCAATGCAGTACAGGGGCATAGGCATAAGTGTAGTCAAAAGTAGCGTCAAAGGTCAAGAACAGGTAGACAGAAGAGCTATCAGGATCCAAGATCAGGTCAGTAGCAAGCCGAGTCAGCAACGGAGGTCTGATACAAGCAGGACACAGGAACAGCAGAAGACCAGTCAGCAAAGAACACGCCAGGCAGTGTGGGCAGGGTACTCCCTGCACTTGGGGGAACCTTTTGGAAAGTGCTCATCAATGCCCGGGGCCAGGTGGAGACTGCGGTCATGTGAAAAATCAAACATTAAGGCAGTTCCCCAACTCAGAGATGAGCCTTCACTGTGTGAAGTCAAATACAGAGTTCCTATGAAAAGTGTTGTCCCATGCCACTACACACTGTTACTTGTATGTTGATTTAGAAGTGACAGGCTGAGCCCGCGCCCACTCCACCAGTCCAGCGTACCTCTGTTACCTCACTCCCAGTAACAAAATAGGGTCCAGCCATGCACATAGCGCAGACCTCATCCGTGCACTTATTGACTCTTCTGCTTCACGGACCTCATAACCAGGCCATAGATCTCCATAACGTGGGTTTGGATCTGGTTGCTATTGGATAACACCCGCCAGGGAGGGAGCCAGAACATCGATCCCCTCGCTACCGAAGGACCTGTCACCTTACCGGGTACCACGCCTAACAACTGGTTGCTTTGTTTCTTGAACTTGCGCTTTGTTCTTGCCGAATTATCCCTGTCAGAGGACAAGCCGGAGGAGATTTTCCCAGAGACCTGGCATAATGGCCAATATCCAACATGGCTGCAACCGTTTGCGCAATAATGCGCGCACATGCAATGTAAGAGAATGGGCACACCTGCGGTAGATTATAAAGCCCACTGACCTTTAAAGGAATGATTGATGCACATGGATGCACTGACTGGTCTTCAGCTTCCTGATACCCGTGACCCTATGTGCTTGTGTTTCTGAACTTCCCGTTACTGACCCGGCTTGCTCTTGGATTCTTCTTGTCTCTCTCCAGGCTCTGACCTCGGCTTGTCCATGGATCTGCTGCTGTGTCCTATCCTGTGTATGACCTCAGCTTGCCTGACCATGTCTCTGATCCTCTGTCTGCTGAGCATTGGTTCTCTGACCTTAACCATGACTCTTGACTATGCCTCCTGTCTTGCCCTGCCTGATGTGATCCACCCAAGGTGCCCACCAGCTGTGACCAGCTTGCTGAACTAACCTGCTGTGACCAGCCTGCTGCTACGTTCCTGCTGTGTGCTGCCGCACAACCTACATCCTTCCTAGGACCAGCTGCTTATCTCACCCGGAGTCCACCTGCAGGGAGGTTGACACACCAGCAACTGACACCTGTGGCACAGCTGGCAATCCCTGCTTCTTTGGGCTTAGTATCCCTGGTACCATCTTCAAGGACACTGGGCACTCAGTCGCAAGGAGAGTCCTCTCAGCATTTTAGTTTCAGGACCAGGTATGTGACAATCCCCTTGCGATTGACCTGCTTTATACACTGTATTTGCTTAACTGACCCAAAGTAGTGTAGTGTATCTTCCATAGGACACTCATGCACCCCTTTAGTGACTTCAGACCAGGCTCAGGAACACAGTTAACAAACTTTACTGAAAGTTCTGCAGGATAACAAGTTAAGTGCAAACACAGTTCAATTCATCCATCCCTAACTAGCTACTTCAGATTGTGACTGCCCAGGCATACCTTGCAAAGGTGAGAGTCCATTACTTGGTACAAGTCAATGCTGTGGCAGGAGAGCCCCGATGAGCTCCTGGGTGGCTGCTGGCTGTAAAGGGTTACATCTTTTTTTGTGAGCCTCTTGCTTATGTTCCCATGTGGCTAGAGGTGGAGCAGAGCCCCCACTGTAAAGCAGATGGAGATTACATCTTTATGGCTTTTTCTCTGTCTTCTTCCCATGCAGACCCTGTGTGAGCAGAGGCCTCCCCCTTTTTATAACAGCAGAAATCAGAGAGGCAGAGTCCAGAAAGAGCAGGAACTGCAGAATTAGCATTAACCCTTCCATAACCTCGGAAAACTATCTAGTTTACTAACATAGTACATTCCCTTTGTAGTAAGCTGCCTACAGCCTGCCTTCACCCTCCTCTAGTTAGGCTGCCGGGCTAAATTTAGTATTTGGCTTCACTGCAGTGAGTTGGGCAGTAATCTATTGTTTTTGTGGGATTTGCTAGCTAGGCATTTGATTCATTTCACCTGTTTTTGAAAGAAGCTTCCAGAATATAGGGAAGGGAGAGTGAAACGTCCAGTAAACATATTTATCACGCCTCAGCCAGTCCCTGGAATGAAGCATCCAGAAGGTGGCTAGGGAGGTGATAAATGTTTGGGGAGGCCGTTTGGGAGCGTTCCTTCCTCTTCTAGGAGGGCCCCAGCCTTTCTGTGGCTGCTGCCCCTGGGATGCAGCTAGAGTGAGAGAAGATTTGCAGTTGGGGGTCTCAGAAGTTGGTAGGCTTACGTTCACCTGTTTTCGGAAGAAGCTTCCAGAATATAAGGAAGGCAGAGTGAAACATCCAGAATGAATTTTTATCATGCCTCAGCCAATCCCTGGAAGGAAGTATCCATCCAGAAGGTGGCTGGGGAGTGTGAGAGAAGATTTGCAGTTGGGGGTCTCAGAAGTTGGTAGGTTGAGGACCTAAAGAAGATTTGCTAAAAAGGAATTTTGCTCTAGGGCACTGTCCTGGAGTTCTAGTCTGGAGAAGGACCTTTTGTCCCTGTCACTGAGGAGTGTCATGTGGAAGCTTGGTGGCAGACATCTCCTAGACTAAACAAATGCGAACATTGCAGGGAGCTCAAGCAACACAGAATCAAAGATAAGTGGGTTACCCTCCACCTGATTGTTGAACATAAACCAAAAATGCACCCCCCCCCCCAGTCCAGGGACACCAGTTCATAGCACCAGGCTTTCAAATATAGTTAAAGTTTGCAAGTTTGTCCGCTCTCATGCTCTATGAAAAAAACAGCATGTATGCCTGGTGAGCCTGCTGTAAGCCATAATGTGTTTTTGCTACAATCTTAATATAAATGGTGTGAAGAAGGTTCAACCGTGAGTAAAAACGTATAAATGGGATGTTAAAAATAATTCAACTGATACATTCCACGTACTGTACATCAGAACAAACTAAGCATTTGTTATGAATATCAAATAATAAAAGTTCTTTACATTGAACAAGCTTATTTAAAACAACAAACTGATTTTAGACATGTGCACAACAAAAAAATTTGTTTATTTCGTTTCGTTTTTTTCATTTCCGAAAAAAAATTGTTTTTTTTAATTTCGTTTTTTTAGTTTCCGTTGATTCGTAACGATTCGTACATTCGTAAGTCATCGGTGTTCGTATTCGTAACGATTCGTACATTCGTAAGAGTT
Source organism: Lithobates sylvaticus (assembly GCA_028564925.1). NCBI lineage: Eukaryota > Metazoa > Chordata > Amphibia > Anura > Ranidae > Lithobates > Lithobates sylvaticus. Next base: position 12,160,659 of record CM053030.1, read on the forward strand.
TTTTTTTCGTTGATTCGTTTTTTCGTTAGTTTAATTTCGGACGCATTCGTATTTATTCGTACATTCGTAACATTCGTAACATTCGTAATCGGAGCATAATTCATAATTTTATGTAATGTGTATGCTATTATTACATTTAATAATTTACGAATCGAAAAAAAAGTTACAAATCGAAAAAAAAAAGTTACGAATCGAAAAAAAAAAAGTTACGAATGTACGAATTTTTTTGTTCAATAGAGACACGGAAAATTACGAATCGAAAAAAAAGTTACGAATCGAAAAAAAAAGTTCCGAATGTACGAATTTTTTTGTTCAATCCATTCGAAGCACGTTAAGCAGCACCATTGTAAAGCCCCATACACACGGTCGGACAATCCGCGGACCAGGTCCGTCGGATCATGTCCGTCGTACTTTGTCCGATGTTGGTTTTGCGTACACACGGTCGGACAAAGTTGTCGGAAAATCCGATCATTCTGAACGTGGTGACGTTTGTTGCCTACGACGGGACTACGTAGAGGCTAGTAGCCAATAGCTTTGGTCTTGTAATGTGATCTGAGCATGCGTAGCACTTTGTCCGGTCGGACAACCGTACACACGATCGGATTTGGTGTGATCGGACCGGGTTGACGGCAAATCTTTCCAGCAGGAGATAAGACTTTGTCCGTCGGACAAACCGACGAACACTGTCCGATGGTGCATACACACGGTCTGATTTTTCAACAACATTGTCCGATCGGACAGAATCCATGAAAAAGTCCGACCGTGTGTATGGGGCTTAAGGGACACGGAAAATTACCAATTGAACAAAAAAAAAAAAAGTTACGAATGTACGAATTTTTTCGTTCGTTTTCGTTTTTCGGATTTTCTTCATTAGTACATTCGTTGTTTATAATTTGTTTTTTTCAGATTTTCGTTGTTTTTCGGATTCGTTCGATTCGAATGATTCGTTAATCGGATTCGTACGATTCGAACGATTCGTTATTCGGATTCGTACGATTCGAACGACTCGTTATTCGGATTCGTACGATTCGAACGATTCGTTCATTCGTACGAAAACGAACGAACAAAAAAACAAAAAAAAACAAAAAACGAAACGAATTGCACATGTCTAACTGATTTACTGTAGACAATTTATATTCATGTTTCATGTCCTATCCATAAACACTTGTCTTGAAATTACACAAAATACCAACTGGATACAGGAATAAAGAGCATAAAATCAATACACATTTCATGAATTTTCATTCGTTTCTTAAAGTGTAAGTTCACCTTTACAGAAAAATCTGTAAGGTGAACTCACACCGGACCCCCACCTCACCCCCCCCCCCCCCCCCACCCCCCCCCCCCCCCAACCCCAGTCCTGCTGACTTGCATGGTGGCAGTCGCCCATTCTGAGCCCCCGGTATAGCCGCCTCACAGCTCCGGCGCTTAGAAATCCTCTCAGCTTTCTCGCTTCTTCTTCCCCGCTGAGAGGACAGGCTACATGGCTTCTGATTGGTCCGCACAGCCCATGTGATGGCGCCGACCAATTAGAATGCTCTTAAATGTACCTCCTGGTGGGGTACGTTTAGGAGATTAAGCTCTGGGGATTTGTAAGTCCCGGAGCCATGAGACGGCTATACTGGCGCTCAGAACAGGCGATCGCCGCCATGCGGTCAGCGGGACTGGGGGCGGCGAGGTGGGGGTCCTGTGTAAGTTCACCTTACAGATGGTTCTGTAAAGGTGAACTTACTCTTTAAGGAGTAGATGCTACTGACATGGTGACAACAAAGAATCAGCTTGAAAAAGTAAATTCAAATGTGTTAAGGCGCATTCCTGGGAACTGTGGGTAAAATTTTATTTTCATTTATGTTTTTTGCTATCAAAAGGGGCTAACAAAAACCCTATGTGATATAGCATGGGCAGGGGACAGGTACTCTTTATGGAGACATCAGGGCTTTAGCTCTCCAAAGGAGCTAATCGAGTACATATGGTTCTCTAATAAGAAATTAAAGAACCTTTGCTCTTTGAAGAAGCTAGTGTAGTGTAAACTTTTGTTACATTCCTGTCTGGGCGTGGCAGTGAGTGATAAAGACATTTCAGGGAAATAACCAAGCATTATTATGTCACAGGAAACTAGCACTAGAGGTGTGCACCACAATAAAAGAGCACATAGAATTGTTACAGGTCTACCTGCAACTTCCTCTCACACCCTGACCCTACACAATTCAAGGGGCTCAAAGGGTCAGGGCTTAAAAATAGTTGGAAGGAAGGAAACAGAAGATGGCCTTGGTAAATGTGAAACAATCCCAAAAAGATGTTTTATCCTTCTGGCGGACTAGTATTTTTTTTCACTTTTTAATCCTTTTATGTTACTAATAATGTCTGTTTTTTAATATTTTTTTTGTTTCAATTTCTTGCAATTTTTTTTTATTAAAACAATGTTTACAAAGCTAAATCTCGGAATGCTCTAATAAGAAATTAAAGAACTTTTTCCTCTTTGGAGAAGCTGCTATAGTGTAAACATTCCTGCCTGGGTGTGGCAGGGAGTGATAAAGACATTTTAGGGAATTAAGGGGGTTGTAAACCATGCTATGCATTAAGGTGAAAAACAATTTGTGATGCACCCCCCCAGACCCCCCTTTTACTTACCTGAACCCGATCGCTCCAGCGACGAGCACAGCAGCTACAGCCACTGTCTTGAGTCCTTATTGGATATATTGATAGCAGCAGGAGCCATTGGCTCCCGCTGCTGTCAATCAAATCCAGTGACACGGGAGCCGGGGTTGGGGCCAAGTCCTGCTGTCTGTGTCAATGGATGCAGCATCAAGACTAGGGAGCGCGCTAGCACGAGGGAGAGGGAGAGCAGCTCTCCAGGGGGGCACTCAAAAAGAGGAGGAGCCAGGAGCGCTGCGGTGGAACACCAGAAGTGGAGGATCGGGGCCGCTCTGTGCAAAATCACTGCACAGAGGAGGTAAGTATAGGCATGTTTATTATTAAAAACAAAAAACTAAGAACACCCCCGGGTTCGGTTCGAACCAGAACCTTCGAACGGACCGAAAGTTCGCGCGAATTTTCGAACCCTATACGTTATAATGGACGCGAACGTTCGAAATCAAAAGTGCTAATTACAACGGCCAATATGCATGTTAATGTCATAAAACAGGTTTGGGGACCCGGGTCCTGCCCCAGGGGACATATATCAATGCAAAAAGAACTTTTAAAAACTAACGTTTTTTCGGGAGCAGTCATTTTAATGATGCATAAAGTGAAAAAAAAAAAAGTGAAATTTTCCTTTAAATATGGTACCTGGGGGGTGTCTAAAGTATGCCTGTGAAGTGGCATGTGTTTCCCGTGTTTAGAACTGTCCTTGCACAAAATGACATTTGTAAAGGAAAAAAAGAAGCCATTTAAAACCACTTGCGGCTTTAGGTTTGTTCTTAAGTAGAATCTGAACAGGTACATTATGAAGTGTAGCTCCATCCCAAAAAAATCTATTTTTAAGCTTTTTGAGAACATAGGGAGGGGTTATCACCCCTGTAACATTTGCTGTCTTTGCACATCTGTTCAGAACATGTCACCTCACTTTCCGTCCCAATGACAAATGTTTTTTGAAAAGTGGGGTTTTAATTGAAACAAGGATTGGTGATAAAGTATCAGTAGAGAGGAGATACCTTTTTCCCCCAAATTAAATCTAACAGGATAGAATTTCCCTTCCTAGGGGTAGATTTCCTCTCACTTCCTGTTTTCTCTTTCCATTTGCAAGTAGGAGTCGTTTGTAAGTTGGATGTTTGAAAGTAGGGGCCTGGCGTATATACTCTGCAGAAATTTGCCCTATTAGATGTTGGTGTAGCCACAAGACTGGTGGGCACAGGAATGGGCCCTGCTGTGAGTTAATAGATCAAGATTTGTAATTGCATGCACCTGTTGAACAGGGCAGAAAAATTGGGGGTGGTGGTGGTGGTGGACGGTGTTGCCACAAGACTGTAAGCTCTCACAGTTACTCTTGGTGGGCGCAGGAATGGGCCCTGCTGTGAGTTATTAGATCAAGATTTGTAATTGCACGCACCTGATGAACAGGGCAGAAAAATTGTGCCTTTGGCGGTGGTGCTGGTGCCACAAGACTGCAACCCCTCACAGTTACTGTTGGTGGGCGCAGCAATGGGCCCTGCTGCGAAGCATTTTTTTAAAAATTTGTAATTACACGCCCCTGATAAACAGGGGCAGAAAAATTGTGCCTTTGGCGGTGGTGGTGGACTGTGTTGCCACAAGACTGCAGGCCCTCATAGATACTGTACTTGGAGCACAGCAGTCACCCGTGTTGCGAAGCATTTTTTTAAAAAATTGTAAGTACACGCCCCTGTTAAACAGGGGCTGAAAAATTGTGCCTTAGGCACTGGTGCTGGTGCCACAACACTGCAACCCCTCACAGAGACTGTACTTGGAGCACAGCAGTCACACGTGTTGCGAAGCATTTTTTTAAAAAATTGTAAGTACACGCCCCTGTTAAACAGGGGCTGAAAAATTGTGCCTTAGGCACTGGTGCTGGTGCCACAACACTGCAACCCGGCCCTCACAGATACTGTACTTGGAGCACAGCAGTCACACGTGTTGCGAAGCATTTTTTTAAAAAATTGTAAGTACACGCCCCTGTTAAACAGGGGCTGAAAAATTGTGCCTTAGGCACTGGTGCTGGTGCCACAACACTGCAACCGGCCCTCACAGAGACTGTACTTGGAGCACAGCAGTCACACGTGTTGCGAAGCATTTTTTTAAAAAATTGTAAGTACACGCCCCTGTTAAACAGGGGCTGAAAAATTGTGCCTTAGGCACTGGTGCTGGTGCCACAACACTGCAACCGGCCCTCACAGAGACTGTACTTGGAGCACAGCAGTCACACGTGTTGCGAAGCATTTTTTTAAAAAATTGTAAGTACACGCCCCTGTTAAACAGGGGCTGAAAAATTGTGCCTTAGGCACTGGTGCTGGTGCCACAACACTGCAACCCCCTCACAGATACTGTACTTGGAGCACAGCAGTCACACGTGTTGCGAAGCATTTTTTTAAAAAATTGTAAGTACACGCCCCTGTTAAACAGGGGCTGAAAAATTGTGCCTTAGGCACTGGTGCTGGTGCCACAACACTGCAACACGGCCCTCACAGAGACTGTACTTGGAGCACAGCAGTCACACGTGTTGCGAAGCATTTTTTTAAAAAAATTGTAAGTACACGCCCCTGTTAAACAGGGGCTGAAAAATTGTGCCTTAGGCACTGGTGCTGGCATGGATCATTGAGGAGGAGGAAGAGGATAGTCAGTGAACATAAGAGGACAGTCACTCAGCATCAGCATAGGCAGTCTTGAAGGGATGTGACATTAAAAATTATTCGGTTATATCCGCCTCAGGTGCCTGGTAGCTGGTGGTGATCCAAGACTGATTCATTTTGATGAAGGTCAGTCGATCAACCGAGGCGGTGGACAGGCGCACCCTATGATCAGTCACAAATCCTCCAGCAGCACTGAATGTGCGTTCGGAAAGAACGCTGGAGGCAGGACAGGCCAGTAGCTCAATTGCATACTGTGCAAGCTCTGGCCAGTGATCCATCCTCAGGACCCAGTAAGCCAGAGGATTTTCGGTGGGAAAGGTGTCCAAGTCTGACCTTGCCCCAAGGTATTCCTGCACCATGTATATCAGACGCTGGCGATGGTTGCTGGAACCGATCATACCTTGGGGCTGCGGACTAAAAAATTGTCTGAACGCATCGGTCAGACGTCCACCTTCCCCACCGCTCCTTCTGCCACTGACCGAAGCCTCAGCAACTCGTCGCCCAGGACCAGGAGTTTGTAGCCTCCCAGTTTCTGGGAACGCGTTGCACAGACCTTTCTGCAAGGCCTCCCTGAGATGTCTCATCCTCTGCTCCCTCTGCGACGGCAAGATAAGGTCCGCAACCTTACCCTTGTACCGCGGATCAAGGAGAGTGGCCAGCCAGTAATGGTCCCTCTCCTTGATCCGAAGAACACGAGGATCCTTCCGCAGGCTTTGCAGGATCAGGGAGGCCATGCAGCGTAGGTTAGCTGAGGCATTCGGTCCGGAGTCTTCTGGGTCACTGAGGATGACATGATCGCCAGCCACCTCCTCCCAGCCACGTACAAGTCCACTGGTTTGTTGGGACTGTACATCATCCCTAAAAGACTGCTGCTGCTGATGCTGAGTGCCAGGCTCCACCTCCATGCTCACACAATCCTCCTCCTCCTCCTCCTCCTCCTCCTCCTCATCCTCTTCCTGTGTGATGGGTGGGACAGAAGGAACACTGTCCGGATAAAGGGGGCCTTGAGAGGCAAGGAAGTCCTCCTCTTCCTGCCTCTGTTCTGCCTCAAGTGCCCTGTCCATTATCCCACGCAGCGTATGCTCCAACAGGTGGACAAGAGGGACAGTGTCACTGATGCATGCACTGTCACTGCTCACCATCCTCGTGGCCTCCTCAAATGGTGAGAGGACAGTGCATGCATCCCTGATCATGCTCCACTGACGTGGGGAAAAAAAACCAAGCTCCCCTGACCCTGTCCTGGTGCCGTAGTCGCAAAGGTACTCATTGATGGCCCTCTGCTGCGTGTGCAGTCGCTGCAGCATGGCCAACGTTGAGTTCCACCTGGTGGGCATGTCACATATTAGGCGGTTCTTGGGCAGGTTCAGCTCCTTTTGCAGCTCAGTCAGCCGAGCACTGGCATTATAAGATCGGCGGAAATGCACACAGACTTTCCTGGCCTGCCTCAGGACATCCTGTAAGCCTGGGAACCTGCCCAAGAACCGCTGCACCACCAGGTTGAGGACGTGAGCCATGCAGGGCACATGGGTGAGCTGCCCCTGTCGCAGGGCGGAGAGGAGGTTGGTGCCATTGTCAGAAACGACCATTCCTGGCTTAAGCTGACGTGGCGTCAACCACCTCTCGGCCTGCCCCTGCAGAGCTGCCAGAACCTCTGGCCCAGTGTGGCTCCTGTCCCCCAAACACACCAGCGCAAGGACGGCATGGCATCTTTTTGCCTGCGTACTTGCGTAGCCCCTTGTACGCCTACGGAGCACCGCTGGTTCCAAGGACAGAGCACTGGAGGAAGAAGAAGAGGAGGGGGTGGAGGAGAGAGGTGTGTCACAACCAGTAGCAGTAGTCGCGTTTTGGAGGCGTGGTGGCGGAACAACCTCCAACACTACTGCACCTTGTCCTGCATCCCTCCCAGCTGCCAATAGAGTGACCCAATGGGCCGTGAAAGAAAGGTACCGTCCCTGTCCATGCCTGCTGGACCATGAGTCAGCGGTAATATGCACCTTACCGCTGACCGCCCTGTCCAGCGAGGCATGGACATTGCCCTCCACATGCCGGTAGAGAGACGGAATCGCCTTCCGCGAGAAAAAGTGGCGTTTGGGAACCTGCCACTGAGGAACCGCACATTGAACAAACTCACGGAAGGGGGCCGAGTCTACCAACTGAAAAGGCAGCAGTTGAAGTGCTAGCAATTTAGCAAGGCTAGCATTCAACCGCTGGGCATGTGGATGGCTGGGAGTGTACTTCTTTCTACGGTCCAGCAGCTGGGGCAGGGAAATTTGCCTGCTGCAATCGGACGTCGGTGTACTGCAAGTACTTGGTTGTGACACACCGAATTCTACACCTTCAGTCCTCTCAGAGCAGCTTTCAGAGAGGACTGAAGGTGTAGTGGGGATGGAGATCCCAGCTGAGGAGGAGCAAGGAGAGGTCCGCTTAGTTCTTTGGTGTGGGTCTTTTATGTGTGCCTGCCAACGAGCTGCATGGCAGGTCGCCATATGTCTGGTCATGCTTGTCGTGCCCAAGCGGCTGATGTTTTGGGCCACGCGAGATACGCTTGAGACAAATATTGCAAATAGCAGTGGTGCGATCTGCTGCACTCGTCTCAAAAAAGGCCCACCAAAAGAACTTTTCTGATAACGTGCAGAGGCAGCGCCCTGCACAGGCGGAGCTCTGCGGTGTTGTACAGTTGCTGTGCTGGCCTCTACCTGGCCTCCAGGGGGCATCCTGCCTCGTTGGACATGTGACGCCGCATCCTCCTCCTCCTCGTCCTCCTCCTCATCCTCTCTCCCTTGAGGCACCCACGTGGAGTCAGTGACCTCATCATCCCCTCCCTCTTCACCACTAGAGCAAACCTGGCAGTAAGCTGCAGCTGGTGGAACTGTACTGCCAGATTCCTCAAGCTGGGTATCGTCATCCGAGCCTTCGAATCGTTGGGCATCCTCCTGGAGCATGTACCCAACACTGTGCTCAAAGAGTTCGGGGGGACTCCTCAGGAGGACATGGTGGGTCTAGGGAAGGGGTGGCTGATGATGCTCTGTCAGTACCCTGAGCCTGGGTGAGAGAGGATGAGGAGGATGAGGAGGGCTTGGTCATCCATTCTACCAAAGCCTTCAGCATGATGCGGCTCCACATGTCCAGCTGCCGAAAACAAAGACGCGCGTGTCCCATGGCCACGTGCTGATGACGATGCACGACCACGTCCACGTCCACGGCCACGTCCACTAGAAACAGAGCCTGCCTGCCCTGTGTTCTTGGCTCTGCACGCTCTGCCTCCCCTTGGCGGTCTTCCAGCCATTGTAGTCGGTAGTCCTGTGGGTGCTGCTGAGAAGAAAATATAGGAGCTCTGTGTGATGCCACTAACACACTAGAAGTCCTATGGGTGCTTCTGCAAAGAAAATAGAGGAGCTCTGTGTGATGCCACTAACACACTAGAAGTCCTGTGGGTGCTGTGCTGTCCTGTGGGTGCTTCTGCAAAGAAAATAGAGGAGCTCTGTGTGATGCCACTAAGACTCTAGAAGTCCTGTGGGTGCTTCTGCAAAGAAAATAGAGGAGCTCTGTGTGATGCCACTAACACACTAGAAGTCCTGTGGGTGCTTCTGCAAAGAAAATAGAGGAGCTCTGTGTGATGCCACTAACACACTAGAAGTCCTGTGGGTGCTGCTGAGAAGAAATATAGGAGCTCTGTGTGATGCCACTAACACACTAGAAGTCCTATGGGTGCTTCTGCAAAGAAAATAGAGGAGCTCTGTGTGATGCCACTAACACACTAGAAGTCCTGTGGGTGCTTCTGCAAAGAAAATAGAGGAGCTCTGTGTGATGCCACTAACACACTAGAAGTCCTGTGGGTGCTTCTGCAAAGAAAATAGAGGAGCTCTGTGTGATGCCACTAACACACTAGAAGTCCTGTGGGTGCTGCTGAGA